>RJWM01001938.1:0-140380 GCA_004363535.1 Dasyprocta punctata | reverse complement strand
AAAGCATGTCCCTCCGCCTCTGTCCAATTCATCCTTTTTTGAAGGAGATACTCGGGATTAAACCCAGGGCCTTCTCACTGGGCTGCATCCCCAGACCTTTTTAAACTTTTTAAATTTGAGACAGGGTCTCACTAAGTTGCCATGCTGTGCTCAAACCTGCAATCCACCTGTCTCAGCCTCCAAGAATTTGGGCGTACACGCATGTGTGCCACCATGCTCAGCTTATCCTGTTCTTTAAAAGGTAGATAAAATCCTTTCCCTCTCACCCACGCTCTGCAATCTTTCTTCTGAGATTCTAAGTGCCTCGTGATGAGAAACCATGTCTCCTTCAACATGTCTCTATGTGGCTGTTACCAAGCCTGGCACATAGTGGGTGCTGAATAAATGAAGGAGCAACTGGTATTAACTAGCTCCATGCACCATTACTTCTCCATGCTGTGACATTTTGCATGCTTTGATCAATGCTGCTTCTCTGGTAGCCCAAGGTGTCTCATGCCTGGTGGAGGAAGTTCTCGTGTTGCTGTACTGAGATGTTTCCCCCCATGGGATTTGTGAACACTTCCTGGATGTAGGCTGATTTTTTCAACTAGGTAGTATACCAGGAGCTGGCGAGGGCTGGGATTTCCACATCCTGTACTCTACCGCTCTGGGGCTGAGGGACTGGGAGGCATCTGAGGGAAACAGTGAGTCAGATGGTGAGGAGAAAACTTCCGGCCTATCATACGTGGAGCACCATTTGTGCACTTAGCTTTGGCCCCACACGTGAGACCTGGCCATGATGACCTCAGGGTAGGGGTAGGAATTTCACACAGGGTCCTCAGATGGCACTCAGCAAAGTCCAGTGTCTTGGTGGTGATTTCTTTATGGCCTGATGATTGTTCATAAGGGGCTCAAATGAAGCCAGGGGTCCACTGGTGTTGGCCTGTGCCAGGCAATGGGAACTCCTTGTTCTTAGCTTGACAGGTGGTGCCTCAGAGCCCAAGCAGCTCCCAGGCCATTAGACATGCCTCTCTGTGAGGTCTCTTGTTAAGTCACCTCATGTGACAATTCCTGGGTGCCTTCTCACTCTCAATCTTCCCCCATGTACACTGTTCACACACTGCTATGACCTTAGCCTCTGGGGAGAAATCCTTCCCACTCTGGTCCTGGACTTAAACCCTATTCTCAGCTTCTTCTACTCAGGACCCAGCTACCCTCCCAGCAGTTGGGAATTTTTTTTTCTTGATGTCATGGGACTTCACGCTTAAATCTCTAACTTTCAAATGGGGAATTAAGGGGATGTATTCACATTCATTTGCTTTTTTTTTTTTTTTTTTTTTTTTTGGTATTACAGGGATAAAGCAAATGAAAAAAGAGTTTAACAAGTATGTTAAAAGAGGCCAAGTCATTTCTGTGGGCCAGAGTGGGGCCTTGGCCCTGATTCTTCGCTCCTGTTGCAGCCACATCTTGCATGGTATGGTCGTGGTGGAGTGAGCTTCCCTGTCTTTTGACTTCTGGGTTTAGCCACAAGAGAGACCTGTTTGGCCAGTGGCCCAGGGCAGAAGCAAGAAAGCATCAGCTCCCTGGGAGGCTCTAGGCACTTCCTCATCCCTCTCTTGCTTTTTATGTCACTGTCATGAAAGAAAAATATCCCAATTCTTCCTTCATCCTGGTGTCTCGGTGTCTCCAGCTGATGCAGTATGAAGCCTCCTGAGGCAGAGCTCAGAGCAGTTGAGCCTCAGCCAGCCTCCTTGAGAATGAACATTTGCTGCGTTAGGGCTGTAAGTTTGGGGTCAGTTGTCACGCAACAGCATTGTGATGATTGACAACGATGAGCCTTTCCTGCCTGAAGACCAGGCACTGCACATGATGAGTGCTTGGTATTGGTTATTTGTTAGGGTACTGGCAAGCATTGTAGAAGAGCAAAAACTAGATTAGACCCACCCACAAGACCCCTCAAAATACAGATGAATGGAGACTCCATCCCAGAACAGAGCTGTGACTTGCCCAAGGCCACACAGGATTTGTGATAGAGCTCGGCACTATGAAAGAAGCACTCGGCACTAGCACTCCTCACCCCATTGCACAGATTTCCCATGCCTGTGCCAGGCCCCTGATGACCGTGTCTTCCTCTGTATCCTCCTGGGCCTCGTGCGTGAGTAGCATGTCATCGTGCTGGAATTCTGATGAACATGCAGTGGTAGCAAGGGAGAAGCTGCAGGAAGGCGAGGCAGGAAGACGGTTTGGCCAGAAACAAGACTCCAGATACAAGAAGGGATGTTTTGTCTATACCCGCATCTCCCTCTGTGGCAAGTATCCTGTGACGGGGCCCCGGACCAGATCCCAGGCTTCAGGCCAGCTTCCGCAGCCCCTGCTCCGGAAGGGAGCTTGCTCTCAGGTGCTGGAGGCCCAGGGGCTGTCTCACCTGCCATCATGAATTTCTGGCTACCCCAGGTCCTCAGAAACCTTGTACAGATAGCTGTGGAGATGGGCCAGAGGGAGGCTGGGGAGGGGGAGGGACCAGGGCACCTGGGAGAGGCTGATGCTGCTTGGTATTGTGCCCTCCTGATGTTGCTCCCTGCCCCGGGGCCTGGGGAGGCCCCTCTGCACACTCCAGACATCCTTGGCTCTGAGAGGAAGCAGCTCCTGGGACTTGCTGGGGAACAGCCCATCAATCCCCGCCATGGTGTCAGGAGCTGGAGGAGGAGTGAGCCCAAGACAGGGACTTACTGGCTTCCCTGTGTCCACTCCACTACAAAATCTGGACGAGACAAACATAACAAGTCATAGAGTCAGCAGATTGGGATTTTGACCCCAATTATCATCTTATTAGCAACCCATATGACCTTTTCAAGTTGTTTCCCATGTTTGGGCTATAGTCTTCCATTTTGTGAAGGGACCATATTGGAATAACTACTTTAGACCATATCTCTGGACATGATACCCAGTGATAGTATTGGGGCTGAGGTGTCTTCTCCGTTTTTATGGGAAAATAGAATAGTTCATGCTTTCCTGGCACTGGACCAAGCACACACTAGCTCAGTTCAGGCTCACGGCAGGCTATGGGAGAAGTATGCTGATTGCCTCCATTTGACAGATGAGGAAACAGGTTCAGCAAGGCTCAGGAACATGATTCTGGCCACGCAGTTTGTGAGGGTGGAGCTGGGCTGTTGGCTCCAGAGCCTGATCTCCTAGCATCTCTGACATTCCTCTAACAAGAGATTCAGCTCCTTTGCTGGGCTCTTCCTTCTGCTACCCTGCCCTATCTTGTGCTGCCTAGTGGACCAAGTTGACTTCTGTCCTGTCCCATCTAGTTTATCCGTAAGGACAGAATGTCTGCAGGCCAGGTGGGCTAGCAGAAAGTGGCTATGACGACTTCCACACCACCTCTAACTTCATTACAGTGCCATCTGCATGTGACAGTTGATGAATGCCATGATAACCACCAGAAGGAACAATAAAAGGAGCAGAAAGACGTGGTGCTGAAATTCCCAGAAAAATCTCAGCCCATTCCTAGAAAAGACACGACAATTCCTTCCCTTCATTAGCTATCCTTTCCCCACACTTCTTTCATCCTAAATCTATAACTTCCTAACTTTCAACAGGTCTAGAAGTTGATTTGTAAGTTTATCTCTTGTTTTTGACCAGGAATAGAAGTCTGCTTTATTGCTCAATTGGTGCCTGGTCTTGTTATTGGTTCCACAGTTCTGAGGAGGAAATAGGATCCAGTTCATGGTCAAAAATTGGTGACACCCTGTCCATTCCCACAGTCAGGGAAATTCAGACCCAGGCCAGAAGTTTGCGGGTGCCTGGAAAGAAGCCCTTGTGTCGCAGAGCTGGCGCAGACTAACTCATCACATGCTCTGTGGGGAGGACTTGGTGTATGTGCCAGGATGCATGGCAGATGGCCCCGCTACGTGGACAATATGCTGACAACCTGGTTGGTGACCTACAACTGACCAAGGTAGCCTGGTGCCTTGTTCATCTCAGATTCAGGGGGCCACACAGAGCCTGCCCTGCAGTACATGACTTGGAGATTGCATGATGGGAGATGGAAAAGCAGTTGTGGCCACAGTGGACAGCAGAGCAGGGCTACTCTCACAAGCTGGGACCTCGTGGTGCTGAGTCTCTGAGTTCCACACCCAGGAGATAGAAGAGGGCTCCCGAGTAGCCCACAGCTCAGCCCTGACTCCAGTCAGCTCACGATCCCCTGTCCCCCTGCCCAGACCCCAGCTTCTAGGGGAATGCAGGCTTCCTGGGATTCTGGAATAGAGTGATATGGCTTATTCTAAGAGCCATTTTTGTTAATGTTCCATGGGTCTTTCAAAAAAAAAGAAAAGAAAAGAAAAGAAAAAACAAAAAAGAAAAAGAAAAAGGTGGAGGAAAGGAAGAAAGACAGGAAGGAAGGAAGAGGGAAAATTGTGTTTCAGCCAAAAAGTTACAATGAGAATTTTCCATCTTCTTTCTTGTTTTTTCTCCTTAGCAACAAACTTACCAGACTTTGAAGTGCAGGGGTGGTGATCCCTCTGGCTACCAGAAGCCTTGGTTGGGGTGTGGGGCAACCAGGCTGCCCGGACCAAGACCTTGGCTCCTCAGATACCAACAAAGCCAGCAGGAGCACACCTTGGTGCCTTCATGCAGCCCACCACGCTCCTGGCGTTTCCATTAACCCCTTGCCCCAATTTACTTTTCACAGCCTGCTGTCCCCTAGAAGCCAGAGAGGAGAGGACAGAAGGAAAGGACAAGGCACACATCCCAGCTCTGCTTCATTTCCTTCGCATCGCCAGATTCCCAGCATCATCTTGCTGATTTACCTGTGTGCTGCAGCCTCTCCTCAGCAGGCTGAAAACTCCACGGGACAGGAAACAAGGCCTTCCCCCACCACACAGTCCCCGTGGTACCCACGCCAGGGCCGGAACTCTGGGCTCACACAGAAGGGCGGAGATGGAGGACAGGGCAGCCCTGGGCCTCAGCTGACTGCAGACACCGACAGCCCTTGGAAGCTCTGGTTTCTAGCCACCTCCCCTGTGGGCACACACACAGTCAGGCACAACAGCCCTGCACGTCCACATCCACACGCTCACACTTGTCCACACTGAGAGGTTCTCATAGTCACAGAGCCTTGGAGATGGCCTGAGATGGGTGGGCAGCAAATTTCTCAGCACCCTGGGAACGACCCAGAGGCCTTTGCCTGCAGAATAGGAAAGTGACACAGTTTTCCTGGGACTCCTTCAGCTCAAGGACAGATTGCCCAGAGTCACAGAGCTACTGTGTGACTCTTGAGAGCCTGGCCGGGCTGAGGCTAAGGAAGTGGGCAGCCAGACCAGGGGACCATGCAATCACAGAGGACATGAGGCAGTGGGAGCCCAGAAGCTGCCCAGCGCTGTCAGCTCCCTGGCCTGCCTCCTGCTGCCCTTGGCTGGGAGAATGACATTGTTTGGAGGAGAAAGTAGGGTCTCTGCCAGAGCCTGTCTGGTTGAGTTAGGCTGGTCTGGACCCCCAGGATTCCCTGGGCAAGAGGTGTCTAAGCAGTGGCCAGCTCTGACCATGAGGGCACTGGGGAGATTAGAGAAGCCCTGCAACCTTCTGCTGGTCCCTCTTGCCAGGCTGCTCTGACAGCTCACTTCCTTCTGCAGGCTGCCCTGGACACACATGCGTGCATGTGCACACACATGTACATAGGTCCTGCTGCCCTTTGCTCGATGGCCCCACTATAACTTCTGGCTCCAGGTCTAGTGCATCCCATGAGTTATTTCAAACCCTTGCAGTAGTACTGTAACAAAAGTTGATTTATAGCTAGGAAAACAGAAGCTCAGAGGTGTCACATGAAGTCACATGAAAGGTCACAAAGCTAGCAAGTGGCAGAGTGCGGACTCAGACCTGAGATGGTCCGATCCTCTGCACCCTGCTTCCTTCCTTGGTATAAATTCCAAATCCCTTGCAAGGGTCACACCCAGACACTAAGCTGAGACTTCCCCGGATGCCCTTCCCCAGCACCAGCTGAGAAGGAGCATGGGAAAAGTGCCCCCTTGTGTCCCCATCCCAGCCACACTGACCCCAAGAGGCAGATTTTCTCATGGGGCCTTGAGTGAATCCCTATCATGTCTCTCATCCAACTGGAGAACAAAGTCCTAAAAGATTATCTTTTCCTTTTAGGTCTGCAAAGCACAGATTTTCTCTTCTGGGCCCAGAAAAGGCTGCCTTTTAAGCAATCAGACGCTGCACGTCCAGACACCATTCCAGTCCCAGGCCCAGTGGAACTGAGACTCACCTCCCAAGGACGCGTGTATGGGCTCTGTGGAGAGCACTCAGGATGGTGTCCGGCACATAAATGCTCTGTGCGTCAGTGTTCCCCGTGATGTCATCAAAGGGCAAAGGAATGTAGGTGAAAGAAGCACGAGCCTCAGTTTCCCAATCTTTAAAATGAGGTGGCCTCTCTGCATGCTCAGTTCTGTGCTCTGGCGTCCTTCAGGCTGACCACAGCCTGACCCCTCCAGATTACATGCGTTCCAGCCTCGAAGCATCTGCTTTCCCATGTCAGTGTTTTTCAGACATGCTTTGGTCATCTCTACAAAGGAGAAGAGAGGGCAGGGACCAGGAGCTCTTGCTGACAAGTAAAATAAACGGATGCCCAGAATGGTTATGGGACCGTCCCAAAGTCACACAGTGGATGCAACACAGAACCCCACTTTCTTTTTATTGTCTTCCAAGGGCCATAGTGGCTCATCTCAGATTGAGCAGTGGAGAAGCAACTGTGGGGAACAGAGTGAAACCAAGCCGGAGGGTGGAGGGGGTGTTGGGGGACAGAGCATTGTTTCCATTTCCCCTCCCCACAGGGCTGTGGAGCGCACCCACTGTGTGGGGAAATGAGAGAAGGGTGGGCAACAGAGGAGCCTGGGTCTGAAGCCCAGCTGTCACCACGAGTGGTGAGCAGAGAGAGCTAATGACTCCAAGCTGTGCTGGAACCTTCGCTGGACCGGGAGCTGTGGGGGTGCCTGGCTGCCATGCACCAGGATAGATTAGCCAGGCCTCAGCCCTGCCTATGGTGAACTGGCCCCAGGGGCCACCAGTGGCCACTACCATAGGGCCACCGGCAGATGGGGAAGGGGACTGCTCTCTCCTCTGTCTGGGTCTCCAGGCAGCCAGGTGAGCACTCCCACTGGGAGACCTCAGGTCCCTCCCCACCCATTCCTCTCATCAGCAGCAGAGTGCTCAGGTCCCCTGAGCTAATCTGAGTGCTGCCATTTACAAACTGCATGACCTTGGTTGAATTACTCAACCTCTCTGTGCAAGTTAATTAAGCTTTGAAGCAAATACATACTTCATAGGATTATTATAAGGATTGAATGAGCAAAGGCTCAGCCATATCGAGACCCAGGGCCCTGGACAGGGACTCCTATTGGTGTGATTCCCACCAGTCCCCCACCTCCATACTTCCTTTTGCTCAGGCCACCTTCCCCGGTCTCAGTGTCAACCCATTCCACCCTGGTGGCAGGCACACATCAGGCAAGAATGAGGCCTGGCTGATCCATCCTGTGAAGAGATAAAGGGCCACTAGATTGTGAAAGGAAGAGGAGCTGAAGATGCCTTGTCCCACGCACTGCAAAGAATGGCAGTAGTGGGAAAGGGGCCAGCAAGTACAGGGCAGCTTGCGAATGACCAGGTCTAGGCTGTGGCCGGACAGTCTCACAGTCTGCAGCAGCCCCATGGCCGAGACAAATGGCCTCCTGATGACCTTCCAGATCACGCAACATGGGGGCAGGAGGTGGCTTCATGAGGCTCCTGGTGTGCCTCCAAATCTCCAGGGCTTCCAAAAGTCTAGCAGTGTTCTCCTGAGACCAAGATCAACTGTGGTCCATGTGACCTCTGCAGGAACATGGAAAGTCCCCAGGGTGACTTGGCAGAACCACCCCATGATACTTGTTGCTCCTCTGTGGCTTTTAGCACCAAATGGTAAGTGGCAGCATCCCTCTGAACACTTTGTATGAACCATGATGGTTCTAAGCATTGCCGGGGCAAATGACCCAAGCCGAGGAAGGGGTAATGGGGACATCTGGAGGATGGTCAAAAGTTTGGGACACTGGGGACCCACCATTGGCTATTGATGCTCAAAGTGGGGGCATCTTGCAGAACCGAGCCCCTCACCTATGGGCTGCGTGCTGACTCTAGGTAGTTGGTGCCATGGTTGAATTGTAGGACAATTTAGAAAGCCAGGGAAGAAGTTGGTGTAGGAAAACTTTCCACAGATCTGGTGTCAGAAGTGTTAACACCCCTACACGTGTCCGTACTGGCTCTCAGAGTCCCCTGCTTAGATAGATTCTCACTGCCGAGAGCGCTCACCTACAAGAAACACCTCAACTGGTGTCAGGCGCTCCCTTCCCTGCTCAGCCAACAATAAAGCATCCCAAGGAAAGCAACAGCTGAATGATCAGTGCCAAGACCTGCTCTGAGTCTACACCACGGTGACAAAGACATAAGCCCCAGCCTTGCTGAGTTCTACAATGTTCATTTTTATAATAAGCACGTATTTTTTCTTTTTCCATTAAAATTTATTTATATTTGAGTGTTGATTTTGTGGCCAGCTGCATTGCTAGGTCTGCTTATTGAATCTGGGAGTCTCTTGGTGGAGTTTTTGGGATCTTCTAGGTAGAGTATCATGTCATCTGAAACAAAATCTATGTATACAAAAAATTAGTTGTGACAGTCAGAGAAAAAGAATTTTGAGTGAAATGTAATTTTTTCAGGGTCACCTTCAGATTTTATTTTCTTTTTTTCTTTTTTTTTCCTTTTTGTGGCACTGGGGATTGAACTCACAGCCTCATGCCTCCTGGACAGGCACTTAAGCCACTGAGCCAAACTCCCAGCCCTAGTTTTTTGAGGCAGAGTCGCACTGTGTAGCTCAGGCCGGCGTTGCGCTCACGTTGTAACCCAAACCGGCCTCAAACTCACCGTGCTCCACCTACCTCAGCCTTCGGAGTGCTGGGATTAAAGGTGTGTGCCACCATGCCCGGCTCAGATTTTATTTTTAATGTGAAATGTTCATTTGAAAACAATTGTGTTAATAATTTGTTAGATAATGTTTCATGTCTATATTTTTTATTTTAAATAATTTTTGGGAATATCCAGTATGCTGATGATTATTGCTGTTTTGTTGGTTGGTGTGAAATTGTTATGTTTTGATTTCTTATTTTCCTTTTGTTCAAAATAAAAAAATAATAAAAAATAAAATAAAATTTATTTATTTAGAAAAAAGTAAACCTACACAAGAAGACAAGCCCCAGCCCCAGAGGAGGAGAACCAGTGCCCTTTTCTCAAGCAGAGGGTGACAAAGATCACCAGGAGGACCAGATGGGAAGGTCTTACGAGTGACACCAGGGGAAGAGGAAAGGCTGGATTCCTGGGTGTGGATGGGTAGGCTGAGAAGGCTTCCTGGCAGAAATGGCAATGGAAGGGGGCCTTGAGGCTGGGGAGGATGAAGCTGAGAGTAAGTGATTTCAGGTGCCAGTGAGGTACAAGCTCTCTCTCTAGGAAGGTGCAAAAGGGGGACGGGGGAGTGTGTGAGGTCTTGGGCAGCCCAGCCATGCTGCTCGTTGACTGGGTGACAATGGGGAGTAACTCAGTCTCTCTGAGCCTCACCTGCTTATCTGTACAGTGGATACCACAAAGAAACCTGCCTAGACAATGAGACAGAGCATGAGAGCAAAGAGCCTGGCCTGGTCGGTGGGATCAGGGCATGACAGTGCTTGTGGGTGGTGTGTGGGGACCCGAGTGATCCGGTCTGATTGGCGTCTGCAACATAGACCTGAGCTCCAGAGCTGCTGAGATGGCTTCTGAGCAGAACATGGTGCCACTGCCACCCGGTTCTAGCCTCTAGGAAGGCCCTCTCCCTCCAGGAGCCCAGGTCCCTCATCTGTAAAATGGGATTCATATTTCACTTTGCACCTGTATTCAGGGCTTTAGTGCAGAACTGGGTGAGAAAACAAGTGGGAATGTTGTTTACAAACTGTTAAGTGCTGGCACTTCGGACAGATGAAGGTAATGGCCTCAGTGACTCAAATTCAAGATGAAAAAATTTATCGCAGAGATTTTATTATGGGGTAGGAGTTCCTAGAAGTCTTAGGCTGGGAGGGATTCTGGACAGAGCGGCCTAGTCTAACACTCCCTCATGTCCCTTTTTACAGATGCTCAAAAGAAGACCCAGAAAGGCTGAGAGCTGGCAAGAGGCAGAGTGGGGACTTGAACTGCGGACTCTGGCCAGGACACCTTCCTCCATGCCCCCACAGTGGCGGGCAGGAGCACAGCCAGCTTCCAAACACCCTCAGCCCCACTTCCGCTCTCCACTCTCCCTGGCCAGGCTCTGCCATCTGCTTATGCGCTCCTGCCGCCTCCTGGCCCCACCTTCAACACAGCCCGCTCTGCATCTGTCTGCTTCCGCTACTCCCACCTGGTGATTTGGCTGGGCTGTGTTTATCAGTGAAAAGCAGCATTGGCACAGGCCTGTGTTTGTAAGACTCCCCACATCTGTTTACTGGTGTTTATCCGGTTGTGTCCTGTCTACCCTTCCAGCAGGGAAGCCAGGACTCGGGTCCTGCTCCTGGGTACCGTCACCCACTATGGGCTGCGACCTCTGTGTGCTGCAGGTGTTATGAGACAGCTGGGCTGAGTGGTTAGCGTAGCTAGGAGGGAAAGGACCATCCAGAGGAAAGGGTGTTGTGTTTCTGGAGACAGGATATTAGCTATCATTAACATCACACTGATAATAGTTACAATCCCAACCATCATCCATATACCCATTTTCACATATTCCCATTTGTTATCTTCAGGGGCTACAGGAAGGGCTGCGCACAAGGTCCTCAGGATACCTTAGTGTCCTGTGGGGTCACTGTAACTCCTATTTTTCAGATTAAAAAACTCAGAGGAGGTTGATTTGCTGGGGATCATGCAGCTCATAGATGGTGGAGCCAGGATTTGAGTGCAAATCCTTTCGGCTCCAGATCCCCTGCCTTTAATCACTGTGGCATCTAATCTGTCGACTGATCCCATCCCCACCACGGTGGTGTCTAACCACTCTATGGATCTGATTGCCATCACTGTGTATTTAATCACTGCGTAGGTTTGATTGCCATCTATGACCAGGAGACAGCCCTCATGCGCCCACAGAGCTGCAGGGGCCACGTGCACTCACACAGCCTGGCAAGGCCCTCTGAGAGAGGTGGGTCCCTGCCATCTCAGAACCCTGCCAGCTAATAGAATGGCCACCCTAGATGCTGTTTAGTGAGAGCTAAATGATTTCAGCCTTTCAGGGGGGCAATTTGGCAAAACTAGCAAAAATTTTTTTTAAAAAGTCACATTCAGTGACATAGCCATTCCCCTTGCTAAATTTCCATGGGCACAGGGCACACACACAGGATGTTCCCTCCATGCACCTCTGTGGGTCCACAGCACAATGTCTGCACAGCCATTCACAGCAACAACCCATGAGGGTGACGGCACACACCACAAATTTTTTGGAGGGGTAGGTGGTGACTGAGGAGCTCCCCAGGAGGGGATCAGCCCTGTAAGTCCTTGTGCATCCACAGGGTCCAGAGGCAGCAGTTGAAATGAATGAGGCACACTTCCACGAGCCGACTGGAAGCGCTCCAAGACATATGGTCAGCAGAGAACAGCGAGCTGCGGAACACTATGTGAGGTGTACATATAAAACGCCCACAACAAATCCACATGATACATATGCGTAAATAAACGCCAAGAAAGCGGCTGTAACGATGCATGCCCCACTGTAAACAGTAGTCACCCCAGGGAGAGACTAGGTTTCAGAGGCTGGAGGTAAAGAAGAATTCACTGTTCACTCTGTCTGCTTGGGTATTTTTTTTTTTTTTTCTAATGAGAATGTGCTCATGATTCACTTCTTCGATCATAAAACGAAGTCAAATCTATGCTCAGGCAGCCCTGGCAGAGGCAAGTCTTCCACTGTAGGCTGTATGGTGGCAGAGGAGATGGTTCAGTGGCAGTGTGAGTGCTTGGGAGACCCTGGGGTGTCCCCAGGAACATGATGTGTGCTGCTCCCCAGGGAAGCTGCCTAACATCCCTGCAGGGGGCTGCATCGGCTCCCATCTGCAGGCCATGGCCATCGAAGGCTTTACTTGGCTTCTTTGAATGAGTCCCAGGGGCATTAGGAGGCCCATTTTGGTGGAAGAAGCAACTCAGAGAAATCTGGGAGCATGTAATTCAATGAAGGGAAAAGGAGGCAGATGTCAGGGACAATTTGGGTTGGCAAAACCTGCAGCAGGAAAGTGAGGGGCAAGTACATAGGGGAAGGGATGTTTCCTACCCTCAGGGAGCCCTCACCGGGGCCCCCAGTTCACAGGGCTTAGTCCACACTTGACCCTGGAGCCAGTCAAGCAGCTCTGCACCTGCCTTGGGCTTCTACTAGGTTACAGCAGACAGTATATGGGGAGCATCCTAACAGTGTCTGCTGCATGAGCACACTTAATGCATGGCACTGCTTGCTTATTTATGGGTCACAGCTAACCCCCAGGCAGGCCAGGCAGCTTTTAATAATGACCTCAAATCCAATACTACTCTAGTCACTTTACCTTTCAGAAGAAATCCCCCCGTAAAACACATTGAATTTTTTTTAAAATCACCTCATGGGTATAGAAAGGGATGCTCAGAGAAGCGTTACGATTTACCTAAAGTCAGACAGCCAGAGAATGTCAGGGTCAAGATTGGGATCTAGGATCCTAAATTTTTTTAGGAAGAAAGCAAGAACAGGTAGCAGAGATAGGTGGAGCAGAGTACTTTCTGCCTCTTCCCCGCCGACCCCATTCACCTCACTGCAGCGGGTTTGAACTCCTTGGACCAAGGCCAGCAGCCACAGGCACATGTGTGGTGCCTAAGGCCGCTCCAAGCTGTGTGCTTGCACACAGAGCTCCGGATGCCAAGCTCTGAGGTCTTCCCCTCTCTATGCGTTTCCAGGGATGACAGTAATGAAGCTGTAGCAGAGAAGAGTTTTCACCCTGTCCATGTGTTTTCACTTCAGCCATACAACCAAGAGATTTCCTGGCATCTGGCTTCAATTGCAGGCACATGGGATCCTGGTGGCAGTGGGGGAGGAGGAGGAGGAGGAGCAAGGAGGAGGAGGAGGAAGAGGAGGAGGAGCAGGAAGAAGAGGAGGAGGAGGAGGAAGAGGACAGAAAGCAAAGGCTGGCTTCCCAATCCTGCTGCAGATGTGCCCGGAGCTACAGCATGCCCTCTCCCTCTCTGGTCACTGCAGCCAAGACTGGGAGGAAAATGGCTCAGCCCTGGCCCAGCCAGATGCTGAGAATAACCTGGGCAGCTGGGGGTGCATGAATCCAGCAGGCCATGCAGGACTGTGTGGGGTGATTGTCTCAGAGCAGGGATGATTTTTCAGCAGAGGCAGCTGGATCCTGACCTAGAGTCTCCTAAGTAGACAGATTCATCCCTGGAATGAATGAACCCTGACTGTGATACTTGAGCCTCAGGAGAGTTGTGGTGGGCATCTGTCTTTGTGGGCTGGGTTCAGTCAGATCTCTACACCCCTTGGGAAACTCTACGAGACTCAAAGCCAAGTCTGGATTAAATTTGAGGTCAGAGGATCCCGAGGTCAGAGTATCCCAAGGTCAAGTCCAGGTGGGCAACTTAGTGACTTAGCAAAACTCTGCCTCAATATAAAAATATAAAGGGGATGGGGATACAGCTCAGTGCGAAGGCTCTGGGTTCAATCCCCAGCACTACCAAAAAGAAAAACAAAAACAAATCCCAAAAAAAAAAAAAAAACCAACATAAAAACCGCAAAAGATTGGTCCTGTCCCAGAGGGCGGTGCAGCCTGTGTTCTGGGCTGCCCTTTCCCCTGCACAACAAACTGCTCCACTCCACAGCTCTCAGGGTTAAGCCCAAAGCATTCTGGGAAGATATCTGTCTTGTCTTGTTGTACTAACTGCAAGCTGGTGACCCTGGGCTTGTGTCTTTACCAGCTCACTTACAACTTATCCTGCACATCCCGGGGTGTACCCTCTTAGGGCCACTGACAGGCGCTCTGGCAGTCAGCAGCAGACAGCATAGTGGCTGTGTATATGAGCTCAGTTACACAGGCCTGAACTCCAGTCTTGATTGTGTCATGCACTGCTGAGTGACCTTGAAGTAATCTACCTCATTCACTGTGCCCAAATGTCAAAATGGGAATGGCAATAGCGCCCACTTAGACACTCGTGGGAGTTAAATGATTACTTTACAGTATGTTCTCTATCAATAGTTGGTATATCACAGAAGTCAGAGCTAGAAGAGCCCTGGAAATCAGTAGACACCTCTTCATCCTGCAGATGACTCCTGAGACCAGACAAGAGAAGCAGAACCTGTCATGACAGAGTGGTCAGGATCCAGGCCTCCTCCTACCCAGCCTGCCTATACATCCTCTCGCCCACCCTCCGACCAGAGTCTGGCAGACATACTTTCCCCCAGAGAAATCCAAATGCCCTGAATACCCACTATTCAATGAAAGCATGGCAACTAATTCACCTCTCAGAGAAAGTTACACCATCGTTGAAAGCATTTATATTTGTAGAAATACTGTGTACAAAGTGAAAAGTCTAAAAGATAAGCTCAGTTCCATAGAGAGAAAACACTCAGGCTGTATGGTCTTGACACGGTAAGTATTTTCCCTGTGTGTGCCAGCTTTGTAAGACAGACAGACACACAGACAGACAGATGAAGTATAAGTAAATAAAGAGATAAATAGCTAAATAATAGATATAGGTAGATAGTAGACATATGCAGGTAGGATAGCTAGCTAGCTAGCTAGATGGTTAAAGTAGAGTGTCAACTTGATTGTCTTGGGAGCCACTGGAAATTGGTAAAGCATACTTCTGAGTGAATCTGGGTCCGTCATGGAGGTATGAACTTGGATCTATTTTTGTCTTCTTGCTACTTCCTCTCTGGTGTTGTTTTCTGCTCTGTTTCTTTATTACCATGAAATAAGCATCTTTGCTTTCCACCATGATGTTTTTACCATGGAAACAGCCAACCATGGACTGAATCCCCAGAAACCACAGCCTTATTAAACCTCTTCTGTTTTGTAGGTGTTGGGCATTATGCCTCAGCAATGTGAAACCTGACATAGACAAAGAGACAGAGAGATAGAATAGATGACAGGATATGGCTATATAAATAGGTAGATAAGTGACTGATGGTAGATACAGATAGATGATATAAAGGAAGGTATATAGTGTTAGTTTTCCATCATTATAATAAATACCTGAGATAATCAACTTATAAAGAGAAAAGTTTCAGTTTGGATCTATTTTTTTGCAGTTTGGATTATTGTTTTGCAGGTTTCAGTCCAAGATCAGTTGACTCCATTGCTTTAGGGCTGTGATAAGGTAGCACGTTATGGCAGAAGCACATAGCAAAGCAAAATGGCTAACTTCATGGCTGAGAAACAAAGGACAGAGAAAGAAGGGATGGGATTCTCTGATTCCATTCTAAAGTGTGGCTCCAGTGATCTGAAGACCTCCCACAAAACTCCACCTCCTAAAGTCTCCACCACCTTCTGATGGTGTGTCATGGCTGAGGAGCAAGCCTTTAACACATGGCCTTGGGGTATAATTAACCATTCATAGCCCACGGATGGATAGAAGAATGGATGTATGGAGGGTAGGTGGAATGTAAACCTTTAGATAACATGCAGAGAGTTCTCCAAATTTCAAGCATAATTTAAGAGCTGCAAACTAGGGTATGGGCTGTGAACTGCTTTCAGAATCACTAGGACAAGGGGGCAGGGAAGAGGGACGCAGCATGCTGGGCCAGGCAGAGACCCAAGAGAGGGACAGGAAGGCCTTGCTCCCAAGGGAAGTTGCCCATCTGTGATCTTCTGGGCCTGGGACTGCTCTCTGGCTGCCAGGCTATTGTATGCATTTGCAGGGCTGACCTAACCAGAAACATTTTCCAGTCTGTCTACTGTGGTGCATGGTGTTACACATTCCCATGGCAGGTTTTGGAAAGCATGCCTGGACCTGGGCAAGCCTGCTGAAGGCTTCACTCTTCCTTGTCATCCTGCCTTTGACCTGTAAGTCCTGATATTGGACTCATTTCTTCTCTCTGATCAAAAGGGTCCTGGGCAATCTGATGCTTGGGATGTGGGAGCAAAAAACTATACTTGAATTCTCAAGTGGGACAGAGTCAGGGGAGAATCCAGGCCAGCTCACCTGAGCCCAGAAGGAGATTATAGAAAGACTTGGCTGCCCACCATTCTCCAAGGCCTTTGCACATAGCTGGCCAATGTCCTTCTCCATGTTGTGGGGCATTTTATACAAAAGGGGCTCCCAGCAGCTGGAACTTTCTGAGGGTAGAAAGCGGAAAGCTGGGTACTCAGTAGATACTCAATAAACATCTGATGCATGGAAGTGAGGGAGGATGAATGAGAAATTGAATCTAAGGCCCATGGCATAGGAATTCACCAAGTCTGTGCACTTGGCTTCAGGCCTCTGGCCTCCTGGGCCTGGGAAAGTTCACCCAATAAATGGGAGCCATCTCCTCGTGTTTTCCGGTCTTAGCAATCAGACACTGACTGACTCCTAAGACCGGCGAGTCCTCCTCCTTTCACTAGATCCTTCTAGCTTCTTGGAAACTCTCTTGCCCTCCCTCTAAAAATTCCTTAGAATTGACCCACTTATTAGTCACCTCTGTGCTCAATTGTGGGTTTGGCCCAAATCCAGAAACTTCTGCTTCCTGCTTTCTGTGGGGGTGGCACTTGCACTTGGGTCTTTTCTGCAGAGAGAGAAAACAGGCTAAAAATCTACCCAAACTCTACCTGAGTCTTTCTCTTGTATTAAGCTGAGACCCCAAAGCTCTTGCTCACTGTAGCTGGAAAAATCTTATCAGTCCCCAGATGAGGCCAAATTCCAAACTGGGAAAGTAATTTCCATCCTTATGAGCCATACACCCACCCCTCAGCTCACCTACCCCCTACACCACAGGGACCTGAGCCAAGGTGGCTCGGCCCAGGATACACCCCCTCAGCCTAGCAGAAACAGAAGAGGATGAGTGGAGAAGATGGGGGAAATTGGGGGTGACAGAGCCAGGTAGGGTGGGGCAAGAAATGGAGAAGCACATTGTGGTCCAAACTTACAAGTATCAAATAACATGACCAAAGCTGCCTTGCCTGTCTTTGCTCCCTTTGCCTCGGAGCTGGTCTGCTGGGTGCTGTAAGATTCTTTCCCAGAGGACACAGCTTCCTGTTCTGGTCTTCCTGTTTATGAATGGACCCCCAAGTGTAGAAACACAAGGAACAGAACTGTGCTTTTATTTTGTCATTCACCTAGAAACTGGTTCTGAATATAACACCTAGAGATATATCTTCTAGGTTATTCCAAGGGGCCTTTTTCCCTGACTCTTCCCAGCAACCACACCTTCTATGAGTGGCCCTTGTCTGCAGTGTGTCCCTCCTCCACCCATTTGGCTCTGTCACTTTTGGGACCACTGCTCAACTACTCAGGCACTGCTTCTACCTGACTCCATAGAGGGCCGTGTTAGTTACTTTTCTCATTGCTGAGACAAATACCCAACACCTGAAGTTAAAGGAGGTAAAATTTGTTTGGCTTACATTTCATAGAGGTTTCAGTCCATAATTGGCTGACTCTAAGCAGGGTGGTAGATGACAGGACAACAGTTCATGGTGGGCAGAAGACAATAAAAGCAACAAGGGGCTTTAATAGTGTCTTTGGGCCCCTCTTATCATATCCAGACTACTTAGGGCGAGTAGCACTCACACCCTTAATCCCAGTGCTCTTAAACCTAGCATTGCACCATGCATCAATCCCAGCCTCACACGTTCTACATCAGCTACCTCTGAAAAAGCCCCACCTGTGACTGCATAAGGCTTTTGGGGGATATCTAGACACAAGCCAAAGCAAGGACCTTGGGTCTCACCGATTACCTCAGCAGCTACCACTGTGCTCTGAAATGTGACTCGCGCACCATGAAATAGGTCTCTGAGCTCTAGTGTTCTGCTCAATTAAGCCATCCCTGGGTGTTTTAAAACTATAGGCCAAACACAAAAACATGCTTGTAATCACTCTAGTTTATGCCTGGTAACTCATTTCCAATATTACCATTATTACACTGGAAAATATTTTCCCTTTAGATATACTATTTAGTTTTTTGGAGAGAAATGTCATTTCATGACATCTTGGAGTCAAAAATTTCCCTCTAGAGGAATCCATCGCTAATTTAACAATTAAAGTCAATAAAAAAATTAGGCTTCAATATGCAGGGACTGATGTTAGAGTTGGTCTCCCTCCCTGCTAACATCTGTTACCATCCTCCTCCACCCAGTTCATTCTCCAAGGTCTTTGGCATTCAGGGCCACTTCCAATTGCTCCCTGTAGCTCTAATAGACAACCATGAAATCCTGAACTTACCTCCTCGGAGAGAAACTGTATGGGGAGGACTTCAGAGCTCATAGTGCTTTAAAAGCAACCAGATCCCCAAAACAAAGGTGCTTGGGAGCCTGGAGCTATCAGCTCTGAGATGAGAAAGTGCTGGAAACATCCGCATACAAATAGATAATGTTTCATTTTCAAGAATGATCATCTCTCCATTCTCTTTTTTAAGCTCCGCAGAAGTAGAAACACCATGGGTTCCCTGTTCTAGGGCTTTGTGGCTCCTTGTACAACCTACTATACTCTCACAGCTTTAGTTCATGGCTGCGGCTGCCAGGTTCAATCAAAGCACAAACAAAATAACAGGGCACCCAGTTAGATTCTAATTTTAAATAAACAAAAACATTTTTCAGCATCACTATATCCCTTGCAGTATTTGGGAAACACTCAAACTTAAAAATAATTTGTTTATCTGTGATTTCAATGTATCTTGAATTTTATCTGGCAATACTACACGGGACCATGTCTCAAGCTGACGCTGACCAGACTGTGGGCGTCTGACACAGGTCCATCTCGGGACTGGCTTTGAAGCACTGACTTCCCCCATAACTTGAGAGGCCCCCTAGGCTGGAGCACAGTCCACACTGGCTCCGTGGGATGAAATCTGCATGAAGGACCATGTCCAATGACTGACCGCCATCACTGTCAGGAGATGATGGGAGGGGTGTCCCGACAATCAGGCTGTCCCAGGAGCCAGAGTGGGACACGAGGCTCCTCTTACCTGCACTGGCGAGGAAATGCTACATGAACTGTGCTGACAGGTCTTTGGAAGCCAAAGCAGAGGCTGCGAAGGTGGGGTGAGGCAGGAAGCAAGACCCAAGGGATAGATTCCAAATAAGGACGGAAAGGAACGGGGGTGGGGGCAACTTTGGAGCAGAGCACACATTTAGGCAGCTTGTGGGTGAAAGGAGTGTTCAAGGCAAGGTGCAGGTACTGTATGGCTGCCAGGTTCAGAGAGGGCTGGCTCTAGTCCTGGCAGGCTTCCAGGAGGAGACAATGAATCAATAAGACGGGATGGGACACAGCTTGGGGACCTGCACTTAGGAAATCAATGCCCAAACCAACAGTAGTCAATTAATGACAGACTTCCTTCCAGTTCGTGCAGGATGGGTTCATGGGAGAAGTGAGACTGAGCTTTCTCCAGCCAGCGAACACAAAGGTGTAGGAAAGGGCCAAGTGTGGAGGTGGCTGCAGGAAAGGCAGGCGGCTGCAGGCAGAGCATGGGGGGCCTGAAAGGGGGAAAATGTACATATTTGGGGATAATGCTTTGTATATTTTGGCCAGTGGATCAGCCAGGATTCCTATAGCTGCCAATGGAAGAAACTCAAGTCAAGTTGGCTTAACCTGTGAGGAGAAATCACTGGCTGTAGGAGATTGAAAAGGCTGGGAAGAGTTTGCTTTGGTCTGTCTCTGGTTTGAGAGGCCCAAGCAATGTCAACAAGACACTTTTCACTGTTGTCTCTTCTTTGGTGTATTGACTTCTCCAGTGATGGCTCCCTGCAGCTCTGGCTCCTGCACAAATTCAGCAAGCCTGGCAGGAGGGATGCCAGTGGTCCTCCTCAGCTTTGGAGTCTGACTTGTTTATGTGCTCTTTACAGAGCCATCACAGGGCCAGGAGAGTAGAATGTACTGATTTGCTAAGTCTGGGTTAAGTGTTCAACGGGGGTGAAGTTCAGCCACTCATAGCTTCTGACTGTGAGAGAAGTGGCTCCTTGGTGCTGAGTACTGCTAGGAATGCTGAGTACAGCTCGGAACACTGGTTACTGCTAAGAATGGTACAGCTGGGAATCTTGGACACAGCTAAGAATACTGGGCCCCTTTAGAACTGGTACAGCTAGGAGTCCTGGGTACAACTAGCAGAAAGGAAAGAAGGAGGAATGGGTATCGGTCAGACAAAAACAACTAATGTTCAAGAATGTAAGCTTTTTTCTCTTTTCTTTTGGTCATATTGGGGATTGAACCTAGCGGGGTACAGTACCTCTGAGTTATACTCCCCAGCCCATATATTTTTTTTAAAATCTTGAGAGAAAGTCTCATTAAATTGCCCAGGCTGGCCTCAAACTTGCTATCTTCCTACCCCTGTCTCCTGAGTAGTTGGGGTTACAGGTGTGTGCCACTGTGTCTGGCCAAGACAGTGAAAATTTACATCAGTGATCCCCAACATTTTTAGCGCCAGTGACTAGTCTCATGGAAAACAACTTTTCCATGGACTGGGTTTGGGGGAGAGGGGTGGTTTCAAGATGATTTGAGTGCCTTGTATTTACTATGAACTTTATTTCTAATATTATGTTATAATATATAATGAAATAATTATAGAATCAGTGGTAGCCCTAAGCTTGTTTCTTTCTTTCTTCCTCTTTTTTTTTAAAATTTATATTGCATACTGTTATCTGAGAAGTAAGAACTTGTTTCTTTCAATTAGAAAGTCCTGCCTAGGGGTAATGGGAGGCAGTGACACCTGAAGTGTGTGCCTTTATCCAACCTACTTTGTAATCTTGTTTTGGTTGCTATCACTGCAGAAAACCCTACTTCAAAAAGACAGGATGTTGGACATGGAAGCAGGCTTTTCAGGCTTTTGTGGCAATCTCAGGACGTTCCGCCCTGACTCTAATTCAGAATGTATGGGAATTTGAAGTTGTCTCCAACATAATTTTAAAGCAGCCATCATTTGAGAGCTCGATCCTCTTCTAGCATGGATGAAATCAGTTCACCTGGGTTATTCACAGATGGATTGCAGATCCATCCCTCCCTAGTCCAGGAAAGTCATGCTCAAACTCTTGCAAAAGCTGAGATCGGTGATCATACATACACCATCTGGGGAAAAAAAGGCCCTGGCTTAATTTCTTTCAAAATCTCAGCTAATGTTTAAAACAGTTCAAAAATTCTGATGTTCACTCATCGTATATCTATTTTATCTGCTGACTTGAACACAGTTGTCTATTTCCCCCGACATGACAGGCTGAGTTTGTTGAACATGTTGAATATGTCACACAAGTAAGCAAGTTTTTCAACCCATTCAGTGTCACTGAAATATGCTGCCAGTGGTGACTTCTTCTGAAAGAAATCTCTGGAGCAGCTCTCATAACTCAAAAATTCTGTCCCGTGATCTACCTTTAGAAAGCCATCTTATTACTTCTGTGTAAAAGAGAGAACATGTGTACCCTGTGTTCATCTCCTTCCAGAAGTGCATAATCAGATGTAGGTTAAGGGCATGCCCTTTAATGTGGTTCAAAGTTTTAATCTCATTTTGCAAAATACTGTTCAGGTGACTTTTTTTGGTGAGCCAGAATTTCTCTGTGGATGGCATGGTGCATAGACTTACATTCAGAAGTGACCTGTTTGAACAAAATTTCACCTGAGTGAAACCAAAAGCCACCCAGTTATGGCAGCCACTCTTTCTATGTGTATACCAACACAAAATGACCACTTCCGTTTTCCTCATATGTAATCATTCAAAGACTTGAATAGCTCTACAACAGTGATATTGGCAACAAAAATGCATGTAACATATCCTCCTGCACATTTTCCTGAAAAACATAGGACACAGCAACAAGGACTGTTGCTTTGTTGTTAAGATTGGTGGATTTGTCAAACTGGATTTCATACTACAGTGACTCATCAATCCTCTCTAACATCTGTGCCTCAATATCTTCTGCTATCATCAGTTTATTTAGTTATGGTGCTAACTGAAAGAGGAATTTGTGTCACCTTTTGAACTGCAACCTATCCTAAAATTTCATGACAAATGTCCTTAGCAGCAGGCAGGATCAACTCTTCCCCAACAATAAAGGGCTTCTTGGCTTTAGCGATGCAGTCAGACACTAAGAATGATGCTCTCAGTGCCGACACATTTGATGAAATGGTGGTTGTCTTACTAGTCTTGTTGCTGAACCAAAATACCTGACACCCAAAATTAAAGGAGGAAAGGTTTATTTAGCTCACAGTTTGTAGAGGTTTCAGTCCATAGTTGGCAGGCTCCAAGGCAGAGTGGCAGACAGAGGGACATCACAGAGGAGAAACAGTCCATGGCAGACAAAAGACAGCAAAGAAGTGAAGTAGCAAAGCAGCAGCTGCTGCCCTGCCTTCTTTCTATAACTTTACATCCATCCAGGTTACCCACCCATTGATTGGTACTACCCACACCCAGGATGGACCTTCCCATTAACCACACCCAGAACCATGCCAAACCAACCAATGGACTAATTTAGTAATCATACACCCTTGATCCCAGCATCACACACTTAATCATAGTATCACATACTAGATCCAGCTACCTCTATAAAAGTCCCATCTATGACTGCATGAGGCTTTGGGGGGACATCCAGTAATAAGCCATAGCAGTGGTCTTCAACAATTGCTTCTGTTCTTTGTGTTCATGTTTTTCTTTCTTTTGAAAAACTCCAGAGACTTGTCTTTTAACACAAGGTGCTTGGTGCCCATGTGGTGCAGCAGTATTGAAGGTTTCATAGCCTTGCTGGATTCTGATCACCACATATTATACAAAGTGGTCTTGAAGAATGTCAATCGCCTATGGCAATGAGTCCATAATTTAAGTCACACTCTGGATATTTTATTTTAAATTCAGTTTTCTTTTTATTGGCAATCTTAGAGTCTTCTGTTGTCTCATCAGTGGGTCTTTGCCCCTTTTCCAAGCAGTTATCCATGGTGTTTGTTTTTACTCATTTTGGTGAGCTTAGCATGTGGGCTTCAAAAACTATGATTGAGACAAGTGTGCTGTGTGAGAAAGGCACGGGTGGAAGTGGTAATAAACATAATTGGTGTGCTACACGTGGACTAAAGTAAGTGTTGGAATCTGACTTGATGAAGTGCATCGGCTCACTTGCCACTGTAAAGCCTGCCACCAGATGCTGCTTAAACGTCACTTGCCTCTCACTGATAGCATTTTGAGATAGTCTGAAAGCCATTGATTTGTTATGGTCTCTGTGCAATCAAACCTCTCTGCTAAGATTTGGCATTCAAGTGTTTAAAGTTGGTTTTTATCCACCCACCCCTGAAGATTCCAAATCTTGTCTGTGGGCCTGTGGTTTGGAGTATCTGTTTGGTGCATGAAGGAGACAGATGGAGTGCTGTAGAGCTGGTTCTCCTGCCTGGTGCAGGTGCTCTCCCTGGGGGACTTTCCCATGGGCCATGGCAGTATGAACTTGCGCCTAGTTCCCTTCCTTGAACCTCCATTTCTTGGTCTGTACACCAGGAATACTGGAGACTGTGGTGGTGATCATAGGCTTCTATCTCCAGTTCTCCTTGGGCCTGCCACATGCCAACAGACCAGGGACTACAGGTCTCCTCAGCTCTGTTGCTTCCTCTCACCTCCAAGCCTTTAAGGCCAGAACAGCATGGACCCCATCCACCCCTCCACCCACAATGCCTTGTAAGTGGTTTTAAGTACATCACCTGCATCTGCTGACATTTAACAAGCAATTTAATCAGAGAGGGATGCTCCTTTTTGAAATACAGAGTGGTTGTCTTTCTGTCTGCTAAGTGATCATCTCTGCCTCCTTCCCTAGCTTCCAGGGTCCAGTCCCTTCCACCCTTCCTGGTTGAACTTTCTGTAGCCCCAGGTCTTTGCTCTGCAGTGCTGGGCTCATTTGGGACTGGACAAAACCTGGGTATGTGTAGCTGGTCACGGATGGGAATTTCAAAAACTAACTTTGAATCATGCAAGTTATGTGAGGACATGGCTTCCATTTTAAAAATTAAAGAATTGCAAAAGCCCTTTGAGTACCCCACCCAAGCCCATTCCCCATCCGTACCCCCTCCCATCTCTACCCCACCACCATGATGACTCCGTGTGTGTTTGGTGCAAAAATAGGTAATGTTGCACACATGGTGTGCTTCCTTTCCATGAAAGTTACATCTGTCATACACATTGTCATTCCTCACCCACCCCCACCAAGCCAGGGCACCCTTTTCTTCCCTAATAGCAGAAACTGATATTCCGGGGGTAGACCGAAATCTCTCAATATCAGGCAGAGAAGGTCACTCCCTTAACTCTGAAAGAATGAACTACAGTTGCCTACATGACTCCCTTCTCTAATAGAATCGTTAAAGGCCAGCAGATGACCTGGTCTTGCTAACGAGATACAAGGGGAATTCTGGGGCAGGGCTTCTCTTACTAAAGGGAAAGCCAAAGTTTCCTGAGGGGAAAATCCTTTCACTTTCCTCTTTCTTTCTGCACTGAATATAAATGTGATGTTTTGAGCTGCTGCAGCTCTTTCATGACCATGAGGCAATGAACAAAAAGAGAAAAGGCAAGAGAATTGCTGAGAAGTGTTATTAAGTAGCTATCCCAACTCTAACAATTATTTCTGAACTCATTCTTTGAGAAAAATAAACTTTTCTTAATGTAAGCTATAGTAATTTGAGTGTTTGGTTATTTGCAAGGCAAAGGAATCTTGACTCAGAACATGCTGCGTGTATATATTGCTTTTTCCCACTCAACAGTGATTCTGAGAGTAATCCACGTAAGCATGCAGGGATTATCTTTTGACTAGTGAATAGTGCTCTATTGTGGAATAGATCATATTTTTGGCTAGCTGTTCCCTATGGGGAATATGTAGTTTGTTTTCTATTTTTATTTCATCATCAATTCTGCAATGCACACGCACTGGTATTTCTTCAGGGTAGGAATTTGGAATAGTTTCCTGGAAGTGTAATTACTGAGTTGCAGGCTGTGTGCAAGGCTGCATGCACAGGCATTTTTGGGTTTAATAAATCATAACTGAACTGACATAGAACATGTCTATACCCATGGACAGCCCTTCTCAGTTGTGCACGGATCCCAGCCCCACACTATCACCTACTTTTCTTTGACCACTGTGGATTTGAGGTTTTGCCAGTCCAATGGAAATCATTGTCGTGTTTCAATGTCCCTGATGACAAGTGAGGATGAGCTTGATTATGATGGGTATTAACTGTGATATGTCAACTTGTCTTGAGTAAGAATCACCTGGCAGATTAGGAACGTCCTGTGTGTGTCTGTGGATGATTGACACGTCGGCCAGCAAACTGAGTCAGGAAGACCCACCCTGGATGAGGGTGGCACCAACCAATAGGCTGGAAGCTTGGACAGAACAAAAAGGGAAAGAAGAAAAGAGCGTGCTCCTTGTTTGGAAGGTCTCTAGTTTTCTCTACTGTCTTTGGACATAGGTCTCCGGTTTCTTCAGCCTTCCAATTCAGTGACTCCATGGGGAGCTTTCAAGCCTTTGACCTTTGACTGCCACTGGATCCTCCGGCTCTCCAATGTGAATTTTGAACTCTCCAACCTCTGATCTGCAGGGAGCCACTGCGAGTCTTCCCCTTGTGATCCTGAAAGCCTACCTGATAAATCCTTCTGTATAATTACACATATATTTCATACTGATTCTGTTCCTCTGGAGAGCTCTCAACTAATACAATACAGATATGCATATGTTGGCCATTTGTGTTTTTTTCTTTTGGCAATTGCCTATTCAGAGCATTTGACCACCTTTCCATTAGATCATCTGTCCTTTTCTTGCATTTCTTTTTTTTTTTTTTTTTTTTGCGGCACCGGGGATTGAACTCATAACCTCGCGCCTGCCAGGGCAGGCACTTAAGGCACTGAACCAAACTCCCGGCCATCTGTCCTTTTCTGACTGATGATTGAATTCTCCCTGTGTGGGATGGATTCCAACCTTTTTCTCGCTTGTATGTTTTTTCAGTGTGGTGCTGTCTGTGAACCCAGCCCTGTGGCAGTGACCCTGATGGTGTCTACAGTGTGTCCAGGGACACAGATCACTTAAATGGCAGAGCAAGGATCTGTGGGCAGCAGAACACTGAATTTCCTTCTTTCCATTTGTCCTGTTGCCTCTTGTGTTCAGGAATAACAAGCTGCTCCTCCCCCTTCTCCGCCTCCCTGGATGGTCTCTGTCCCACCTCGTTTGTCTGAGGGCTCCCCTATTTGGGCACTGCTCTGGGTTAGGTACTGCTGTGGCCTGAGGGTGTCCCTCAAAGTCACATGTTGAAGCATGACCTGCTGTGTAGTGTTATTAAGAGGTGAGGCTTTGGGGAGATGATTAGGTCCTATGGGTTCCACCCTTGCAAATGGGATTAATACCTTAGAAAAGAGGCCTGCGGGAGCTCATTTCCTCCTCCTACCAGGTGAGGGCGCAGCAGGAAGGTGCCATCTTGGAAGTAGGGCATGTATCCTTGGCCTTGGACTTCCCAGCCTCCAGGGCCACACGTTTCTGTTGGTTATGAATTACCCAGTCTGCCGTACTCTGTTGTAGCAGCCCCGGTGGACTAAGACAGACAGAAGGCAGCTAGCATTTCTGGAGATGACCTTGGGCTCCCCAGGAGAGGAGAAAGTAGCTCAGGAGGGCTTATGTTTGGGGCTCTTCTCTCTCAGATCACAGGATCTGGGGGGTGGTCTTGTTGAGGGTGACTGCTCCACTTGTGCCTTAGCTACCCCTCCAGGGCCACAGTTCCTGCCTCTCCCTAAGTCTCCCTCAGAGATGTGAGGGTCTCTCAGGGCCTTGTGTAGAGTGGGCTTTGTCCTTTACAACCTCTTCCCACCTAACGGTGGGGTTCCCCAAACTACTTCCTCAACAAGGCTCCCACCACCTTTCCCTTTGTTCTCTCCACCCCCACTCCCACCCCACAGGACAATCAGCACAGTGACCTTGGAGAGCCTGGGCCTTGCCTACAAGCCACCGGATGTGTTTGTCCTCTGGTTGTGTTTGTTCTGCTTCTTGTACTGCCACCCAGAGCTGTACATTAGGTCCCCTAGGTGGTTTTTTCTCCTTCTCTTTTTTCCTGTCCTCCCTGACAAGATCAGGGCTGAGGCTTGTGCACTCACAACTATGGAAAACTCTCACTCTGTCTCAGCTCTGCTGTGTGCCCGTGGGTGGGCTAGTTGACCTCTCTGAATTTCAGGCTTCTGTTCTGGAGAGGGAAGCCTCTTTCCCTAGGGTGACCAGATGCCTGTAAGGGGGACACCCTGGAATAGGAGCATGAGGGACTGGACTGTTATTCCTGCTGACTGTCACGCTTCTATCCAGCACAAGTGGGTCAGCCCGAGACCCAGTGCCATGAGCCCCCTGGGATGCCTGCCTCTGTCTCATCTCCTGAGGCAGAGCCAGCTCCTGGCCCTTCCTCCACCTCACTCCCCGCCCTGCTGCCTCAGAGATGCTGGAGTCTTGCAACAGCACCCAGGTCTGAGTCTTGGCTCCTGAAAGAGCAACACACACACACATGCACACACGCAAACACACGCAGATGCACATGTGCTTGCACAGGAAATTCCCCCTTAGTTCCCATCACTGCTGGGCCTGGCCAGCTGCAAAGCCCCTCGTATTCTAGCCCAGCAACCATTTCTGCCTCATCTCTGTAGAAAGGCTTATGCCCCAGCCACATCAACCACCCCAACAGTTCAGACATGCCCTGTACTCTCTTACCTCCGTGTCTCTTCAGGGCTGTTTTCTTTTCTTCAATCTTCCAACCCATTGTTTCTTCTTGATAAACTCCTATTCATCCTTCAACACCTTGACTTCTAATCCCCCATCCTACCATCAGTTTCTTCTTCCTCAGCATTCCTAGACAAGTATGTGGAATCAAGGCCCCAACTACACTGTATTCATTATTTGTTGACCTACGTGTGGGTTTTAAGATCAAGAGAAGAGAAGGCAAATTGCTTGTCTTTGTGCTTTAGTGACACAGAATAAATCTCAACATATGTTTGTAGAAATAGAGAAAGGAGAGAGATGAGAGAGAAATACAACATATAATTCTCTGAAACTCAGTTTTCCAATGAGGCGTGTGAGTCTTGGGAAGATTAGGTCAAGGGCCCAAGCTCCACATTTTGAAAGTAATAGGAAGGCTTTGGTCCACACAGCTGAATCCCACAGCTCTAGACGCTTGTCCAGAGAAAGCTCCTGCTCCAGCTGCACAACCTTTTGTGGACTTCAGACTCCTGACGTCTCTTGGCTGCTCTGAAGGTGGCAGAGATGATGGCTGTGCAGCCTGTGTTGAAAGGCTCTGTGACCCAGGATGAGCCACTTCGCCTCTCTGGATCAGCTTCCATGCAGGCGGAGCAGCAGCAACTGCAGTGCACGGCCCCTCTCCCTGGGCTTTATGCGGTTTCTATCAGCTACAAGATGCGAGAGGGTGTTGAAAAATCTGCTCAGCCAGACTCCCGCATGAGATTTCAATTCATAAACACACAAAGCAGAGGCCCCGCCAAACCCAGGCTCCATTTCCCCTCAGAGGAAGCTACCTCCTCAATCCACACCTGTCTGCTTTGGAAAAAGCAGTCAGTGAAGCCAGGCCAATGGGGCTGGCGAGCCGCCTCTCCCCAGCCTCCTTCCTCTCTGCTAACACACAGGCGTTGTCACATTCCGGGCGCAGCCTCGGCTCCCAGACACCGCAGAGGTTCCCAGGGCAGCCTGAAACCCAGTCATCGAGATGGTGAGTGAGGAAAGAAAAGGTGCCAAAAGGCGTGCCCACCTTGCTTAGGGCCACCTGGATCCTTGGAGGCTTGAGCCAAGAAAGGAGACCCTGGAGGACTGTGACCGCTGTTCACACCCTGGGCTCTGGAACCCTATACGGCGAGCTGTCTGCACGCAGCACTTGCCTGATTCCAGAAAGGAGGCGTGGGACATGCGGCAATTGCCCAGGCTGGTAACTGCCAGGCAGGAAGACAGAAACACATGCATTCAGAGACCCAACAAGCACTTATGGACTGGACAGTGTGTGCCACGCTATGTGTTGGACACTGCGGGACAGGTGGAGTCCCGGCACACAAACTGTTCTTGGCTGTTTGGGAGATCTGAACAAAGGGATCGCCTCCTGCCCTACCAGCAGCTCTGCATGCTCTGACAGCTTAGCATAGACTCTGTGCTTGGACTTGATTCTGTAGTGTATTCCCCTCACCTAGCTACAGCTTTATTTTATTCCCTATAAGGAAAGCATGGAGGGGGATAGTCACCGTCTGGTAGTAGTTGATTGGGAACCCTAGAGTTCTGAGTTCATGGAGGTTATGGTTACACTTAGTGTTAAGAGTGCTGTGATAGATTAGTGATGTCTGCAGCAGGTTCAGGAGTGGGAATGTTGCGGGAAATTTCCCAAAACAAGCTGAACCAAACCAAACCAAACCAAAAGGAAGACTCTTTGCACCAAGGAGGTAAGATGGCAGACTGTTGGAGTTCATGCTAGTGGACAGTTGCAGGGATAATTCCTCCCAAGCAACAGCCCCGAATCAGGAAGGAGTTTAGCCTACATAGAATTAGCAGTGGGAGGTACAAACCAAGTGACCAAATGCTACATGATTGGTTACATACACTGAATCATATATTGACAGACAGGCTAGTCTTGAAACAATAGAAACATTCTGGGAACCAGGGTAGGGGACTCTTACAGAATGACTATACCTGAGGGCATTACCATAATACAGGAATTGTTCCGGGGAGAGAGACTTGACTGAATGAAAGTGGTTAAGGACATTACCATAGTATAGGAGTTGTTCTGGAGAGAGAAACTTGACCGAATGAGCACAGGTCAGCCCAAGGTGCCTTAAGGTGTAGGCAATCACTCTGACATTGTCGGGGTCAATTGAATTTACCAGAGACAGCAGAACAGCAACTTGGTCAGTCTTCCAACTAATCATGAGATATCTATCAGTTTGTTATTTTGCCCCAACAGGAAGGTAATGGAGCTGCAATGGAGCAATCATTCCTGTACCAAAGGGTGACCTCTGCAAAGGCATAGGTCTAGTCTAACACACTTGGCATGGCACCTGGCACCAAGAAGATGCCAGTAACTATGCCTTGTTTATGAAAGGACTAAGATCAGTGAAAATGTTGAGATGCAGCAATGAGGAGTGGAAATTGTCCGCGGACACATGGTCACTGGACCTCCCTACCCACCCCCTGCTCCATGCTCTGCTCACCACCTCGGGGCAATAATTCAGAGCCTGTGTGCTCCACGCTCAACTTGACTTTGAAAACCAAGGTTGGAGAAACCAAGGCTTTGAAAAACAGGCAGGGGAGAATCTGGAGGGGAAGAGAGTTACTGTGCACTTTCAGAGTGGGGGCCCTGGATTGCACATTGGGCCAGAGGGAGATCAGAGACCACAGAAGGGCCTCTGAGGGCCTGGACTCCACAGCTGGAAAGATGATGGAAGTCTGGGCCTTTCTCCTGGGCATGTGGCGAGCAGTCCTGGGACACACTTCTTGTCCTTGGACAGGAAGGTCTCAGGCTCTCTTTTCTTTGCATAGATGACCAACAAATACTTGAGGCTGAATCCAAGCCCAGATCTAGCCCAAACAATCTTAAAACAGAAAGTCCAAGAATGTGTTTGAAAATTCTCCCTAGCCATTAAGGGTCAGAACTCCCTCTCCCCGCAACAATTGTGCTAATGAGCATTCTTGAGGGACTCTTCTCCTCAAACTGCCTCCTAACCTTTCTCTGAGCCAGAGAGAATCACAGAATTTCAGTGCTAACAGGGCTCTGAGGCAACTTCAGAAACAGCCCAGAGAGGGAGGGTGACTTGCCCAAGATCACACAGAGAGGAAGACAGAGCTGGACCAGCTTCTGGGAGGAACTCCCTAGCTTTCTTCACAGCAGTGACCAAATGACAGTTCTGTAGGATTCAGGTCTCTCCAGGGTAGTGGGAACAAATAGGACTTGAGGCAATAAGGGGTAGGGGGAGTGGCCTTCTGGTCAGGCCCCAACCCACTCCAGCATTTAATCCCCAGGGCAATGCTGATGGCAGCTCCATTTGCCTCAGGCCCTGTTCCTTCTACCCACAAATGACTCCCCATTCGTTCATTTATTTTTAAATATTTTTGGGTTTGTTTTCCATCCTTTGTGTTTACAAGGAAAACTACATAAACAGTCCCGGAAAGAGGCCACCAGCTCTGAGCAGCTGCTTGGGTTCAAGGTTGGAGTCAGTGTTTCAGGGAAATGGGTATTTCCTCCTGCGCTCCTCTCCCCGAGCGTGCGCAGAGCAGAGGGCCCATTGTTTAGTGTATGGTGAGGGCAGGAAGAGCGGCAGGGACTGAGAGGCATCAGGCACCGAGAGGCCTGCTCTATACGCCCGTGCTCCTTATCCCCAGAAGAACCCAACAGCCCATTTGCCCATGCGAAAATGAACTCACCCTCACCCGAGTGTTGTGGCCCAAAGTTGGTAGAGCCAGTATTGAAACCCAGGAGGTGGTTTAAATTCTTGCTTCTTTGCTGAAGAGGCCTCTTACAGTGGGGTGGACTGCAGGGCGTGGGAAGGACGGTGGATTCAAGGGTGAGGGGAGAAGAGGAAGAAGCAGAGCTGTTGGAAGGGTCTGGAGGCTGGATGCCCACCCTGCCCGTTCTGTGGGGAATGCCAAGCAGTAGGAATGCATATTCAGGCAACACCAGTGCGGGCGTGTTTAATGCACATGCTCAGCGCTCCCGAGCACCCTCCTGCTCGCTTGCACAATGGCGAACCCCAGGCAGCAGTGCAGGAGCTGCTCCGCCAGGCCCATCCCCAGGACACATCCTTCACGGGGGTTCAGAGGGCCCCATTTCTCCACAACTCCAGCCAGACCGCCCTGCCCGTCACTCAGCCTGGGCAGGGAACAGGACCCACAGCCAAGAAGTGTCTTGCTTGCCCTTTGCAAATTTCCTTTCTTTTCCTTCTCATGCTGCCCACTGGCCACAAGTAGGTGAGGAAACTGAGGTCAGAGAGGGGTCTTGGCTTTCCTGTGGGTGCACCTACATCATGAGTCCTGGCCCTAGCAGGCTAGAGCCTTTAGTCTTATTCCAAGCCCTTGTCAGTTGAGGCACTCTGCGGCCTTACAGAGATGGGTTAACAGAAATTCCTTAGCCGTGGGAGTAAGACAGTCTATGTATGTCTGCTGCATGAAGGAGTGAATGAATGGATAGGTAGGTGGATGAGTGAACAAATGAATGCGGGAGGAAGAGAAGAATGAATGAATGATGAGCAACACATCCAGGTCGGCCAGGGCCAGCAGTTCATTCCACTGGAAAGAGCAGACCAAGATAAGACTCTGCCCTCATGGAGCTTGTTTCCATGGAAGACCCTGAAAATGCTAAAAAGCATTAAAATAGGTAAGAACATGTACTTATGGCATTTTCGTAGACATTTTGGGAAGATCTCACCACTGTCCTGTTGACCTCAGGGAAGGCCCTGTCTCTCAGTGGACATCTATCTGATCTGGGAGTAGATAAACCTTTTTTCTTTGATTTCCCATAGCACAGCCAGGAGAAGGCACGTTTAATAAGGCTTTGCTGTCTGTTGGCTTGCTACTAACACTAGGGACAGACCTGTGGAGGCCAGCATGGACCTTCACTAGGTTTTCCAAGTTCCTGATACCCCTGTGCCCTTTGCCTATTCAGATGCCTATGCAGACATCACTAATTGAACTGTCACTTTCTTCCAGAGATAGGATCCTTCTGAGAACAGTGCTCTGGGTGGCCACCAGCAGCCAGTGGATAATAACATGTGTCCACCTGGACCAGACAATCCACTGTGCTGATGTTGCTGACCTGTCCCCAACACAGAGTGGGAGGTGGCCTTGGAGAGGCCACAGTGAGTATCATAGGAAACAGGTACCAAGGTACTTGGTCAGTGGGTGACACAGGAGTTTCACTATTGGATCTGAAAGGCCAATGACGGAGAGGATTCCCTAGCCCAAGAACAGCCACAGGACCAGAGCCTGTTGAGGTGAAAGGTTATCTCGTTAAACCCTCTTGTTTTATCAAGAGGCTCAGAGGGGCTGGTGACTTACCCAAACCACATAGTGGCTGTCTAAATTGGAAGCCCAGACTCAGTATGGTGCCCTGGGTCACCCAAACTTGAGGCAGAGAACAGTCCAGCTGCCTGGCCCTCACCCAGTGCCTCTCCCTGTACTATTTCACTGTGCCACTCTTCTTCTGGCCTGTGGGACTCTGTGGACAGTGGCCCTTCTTCCTGGCCCTAGTGTTTGAAACCTATGTCTTCACAGAAGCAGGGAAAGAGATGGGCAAAGCCACCTCCTGTTCTCTCAGAGGGCAGCGCCTGACCCAGGAGCAGCAAAGAAGCCATTCCTCTCCAGCACCCTGCACCACCTGCTCTGCCCCTTCTGACCCTAGGGGAGAATATCTCTGTCTATGGCTGAAGCCCCTGACAGGATCCCTGAGTGGTCTGGAAGCTTCTAGGCACCATTATTGGGCCCAGATGGGGTTGGTTCTGGAAATAATGGCTTCCATTTAGGCTGTGGGTAGATGAGTGTCGAGTAGGCAGGATGCCAGCTGTAGGTGGGGAGTTAGATGGTAGACTTGTGACAGGCAGGTGACCGGGTGTTGGCTGGGTGGGAGGTCAGGGAGGTTAACTGGAGTGATCCCTCACTTCGCACCAAGGTTGGCCTGGGAAGGCAGGTGGAGGCTGGGGGCCTGGGGGCTCCACTCCGCCCTCTCTGGCACTGGGTGTTTGGCAGTTGCTGGATGAATGCTCAGCTCCGCTATTGCCTCTTCCAGTGAGAAACCAGTTCCAGTCTCCACAGCTTCCCACCCATCAATTAGCTTCCTCGGGGTGCTGAGGCAGCCACCCAGGCAGGACAGTGGCTATTCAAAGTGGCGGTCAGGGCCGGACTTACTTGAGGCAGCCCAGAGCGACCTCTGGATGCTTTCCGGAAACCTCTGGCAAGTCCCTCCCCTCTCACATTGCACAAGCTCAGCTGTTTGGGGGGACAGGGAGAGGGAGCCCAGCGGGTGGCTTTCCACAGGAGGGTGTAACCATGACCCAGAGAGCCAGGGGCTGTGGGTGCCACGGTTCTAGTAGAGGAGTGGCAGGGCCGGGGCAGCGCACGGGGAGGAGCAAAGAGTGAGGACACAGAAGGGTGCCTGCAAGGCCTAAAGACAGCCCCTGCGGTCAGTCTTCTCTTGCAAAAACAGCTTGGCTAGCCATCTGGGCTGACGCCGGCTTCTGTACCATCGAGGAACATTCAGAGCAGGGCTGTCGCACCACGTGGGTGGTCTGCAGGGGCTTCAGGGCAGGGTCTTGGAGCAGGCTGCTGGCATCCAGACCCATCAAGTCCCTGCAAAACACAGGGCTTCAATTTTTTTGGGCCTTGTTCTCTTCATCCATGAAATGGGATAACATGGTAATACCCACTGTCAGGATTCCAAGCAGTAACTACCAGGAGGGGTGTCTGGCAAACGGTCAGTAGTATTGGAATTAGTGGTTAGGGCTGCTGCTTCGTGGTCAGTGTTATGAGGATGGGCTCGCCAACCCCTTCTCAGCACCCAGCTGCCTCCGTGGGCTCATTTTCAGTCTTTCAGGTTGTCACCGAGGGGGCCCCAGGAACAGCCATGACAGCATTGTTGGTGTCAGATCCCACCACCTCAGGTCCCTAACAGTAACAGAAGGGCAACCTGGTGTCAAAGATCCGGGCAGAGCTGGCCTTTTCTCCTCAGGGACAGCCCCTCCTTCCCTAACAGCCACTGGAATGGAGGAGCGCGGTGGGAGGGAGGGAGATGGGAGAGCCACGGGGGATAGAGAGTCCTTCCTGCTTTAGCAGAGGATGAGGCAGAGAGAAGGCGCCTAGCAGGCTCCTGCCCCCAGGCATGCTGGGGGACAGGTGTGGGGACCACGGGCCCCTGTGGATGGGATAAGAGCAGTTGGCTGGCCTCATGGCCAGGCCCTCTCACCTTGCAAAGGCCTGGGCAGCAGCTGTCCTGCCAAGAGTGGCCTCTGTGGAAGGGGCTGGCTGCCAGAGAGGAAGCGCAGCACATGCCAGCCCCCGAGGTCCAGGTCAAGGGGCTGGCCAGCTCTCAGGCCACAGCTGCTCCACTGGCCAGTCCCCAGGAACTGTCAAGTGCACAGTCACCCCAGCGAGGGTCCAGTGGCTCACTCTGGAATCCTCCTCTGCTGTTAGCCCCTTTCTGCTCTATGTGTGGCCTAGGGTTTGACTTCAGCTTGGTCTCAATGCCAAGCTGGACCTTAGACTTCATCAGCTGACTTCTAAACTCTCCCCAGTAAGGGTGTATTGTGGTGGGGAAACTGAGTCAGGGAGGGGCATCTGGCAGCACTGTTCTCACCCTTAAAAGCAACTATGAGACTCTGGACCAGTGGATTCACCTTTCCCTGCCTTCTCAGCCTTAGCTCTAAAGTTACGAAGGGGCTTATTTATTAGGAAGAGTAGGCTGGAAGAAGATAGTAGCAATGTTAAAAAGTGAAATTAGAAACCAAAAGTGTAAATAAGGACCAAAATGTATAATAGGTAATGTGAACTAGGAAGAAAATGTTCAAAGGGGAGGGATGCAGGGGAGAGGGGAGGGGGAAAGGAAAAAAAGAAAAAGTTTTTTTAAAATGAGGAAAGAAGTAAAACATGGAAACAAAGCTTTTGAAAATGGGGAGGGGAGGAAGAGTTGAAGGGAGAGTAGGGGAATGGGGCGATAAACAGGTTATATCATGTACGGGTGCACATTCTCCATGATGAATGTGATCATTATGTATATCTACAATGTACCAATAAAATCTGATTGGAAAAAAAAGTGAAACTAGGACTTGAAAAATGAACTGATTACTGCAGACACAAAACCACAACTTGTACCAACTCTATTATTAACATAAATACAGCCACCTCCATGAATAATGCAGTTATATCATGTTCCAGATACAAGGGCACCCAGCATGGTGACCTAGCATGGAAACTCAGAACCTGGGCCTCTCTGGTCTCCAGTAATGAAAAGTCTAACTGAGTGAGTGCGGTGGTTTGTACCCATAATCCCAGTACTTAGGGTTAGGTCTAATCCTATCACTTGAAGGCTGAAGCAAGAGGATTCCAAGTTCAAGCCCAGCCTGGGTAACTTAGCAACAGGCAAAATTGAAGGAGCAAAAAGGAAAACAGCCTAGCTCGTGCACGTTTGTGTGTGACATGCATGCATTTGTGTGTGTGCTTATGTGTGTGGTTGTAGGTTGCACCTGTTCATGTGTCCGTGAGTGTGCACCTGTGTGTTGGGGAGTATGATGCCTGCATGTGTGTGTTTGTTCTCAAAGGTAGATCCGAGGGCTTTGAATTCACGCGTCTGTCCCGAAGCAGCACTTGTAACACAATCATTTGTACAGTAACAGACTTGACCAGAAGACCCATTGTTTCTCCTTCCCTTCCAAGCAGATCATGGGAGAGAAAAACAAGATTGTTTTTGAAATTTCCCCTAGAAACTCAGGCACAGAGAGTGTGTAATTACGTGAGGTCCCCCAAGGAATCAGAGTTAAGTCTGGGTCCTGGGGGCCAAAGACCAGGTGTCCTAGAACAGTTGTGACCGTCGTTGCATGGACCCTGGGGCCCTGTTTTCCAACCTTCACCGTTCTCTACAACAAGGCCAGGCCCCAGGGTGGGTGAGCGGAGGCCTAGCCTTGGCCACAGCAGTGGGTGGGCAGCTTCCTGGGAGGGCTCTGGTGGCAGGACAGGAGTCTGATGGGGCACAAGCCTAGTGTGGACCTCATTGGGCTGAGGACAACTGGAGGTCGATCTGCCCAGCAGAAGCTGGGAAGAGGTGGTGCAGGGGACTCACCAGGCAGACCCAGGCTCCTCCCCAGCACAAAGCCTTCAGGTCCATGCCTTCTTCTAAGAAACACAGCACTCTGGAAATAGGCACTTTTCCATGGTGTTTTCCTGGTGCTGAGGCTACATACTCGGGAAGTGATTCATAGTGTGTCCCTCTGCGCTCCAGCCACGCTGTCTTTTTAGTTGTTCCTGCCCACCCCAGGCCTTAGCTCATGCCCACCCTCATGCCCAGAACAGTCCGGCTTTGGAACAAGTGAGCCAGAGCAGCCTTGAGGAGCAGAGCATTCCCCTGTGATGTGGGGCTCAGAACCCAGGAAGCCCCTCACTTCGTCCCATTTCTGGCACCAGCTACCCTCACATCACCTTCCCTGGGTGCCTAGTGAGGGGACACAGTCTTTCCTGCCAGCCTGTGTAGGGGGTGGGTGAGCATTCTCACTAGGCTGTAAATGGTTGTAGGCAGCTGCTTCTGTGTTGGGATGAGGAAAGGGAAGGGGCCAGAGCTGGACACCTGCAGGAGTGGGGAGCGGCACAGAAAGAGACGCTGCACTGGGCCCCCTCCTGCACCTTTCGCTTTATTCAGCCCAGCAGAACTGAGTTCTTACCCTGGATCTAGGGAGGCAATGGTGAGGCCTGGTCAGCATCCTGGCTCTGTGATCCCAGGTCTCAGCACTGCCTCTGGTCCACTACCACCAAAGTCTCCAGGTTGCTGGCTCAGCATGCAAGAGGAGGCTGGGCCCGGCCAGGAACTCTGAGCCCAGATCCCTTTCCTCCCTGTGTAAACAGATGACTCAAAAGCTTAGGGACAGAAAAATAAATAGTGGTGCTGGCCATAGCCGGCCTCTGCTTCAGGGAGCTCACCTCCTGTTGGGAGTGCAGTCTGTGGCCTTGGAAACCCTGGGAGAATGGGTGCCCCCGCTGCCCACCAGCTGGGGAGGAGGGGCTAGCTTGGCTTCCTACTGTGACCTCCTCCCCAAGTTCCAACACAAGTAAAGGAACAGCCCTGGAAGCCCACTTCCTCTGCGTGAAGTTTTCCCGTATGCAATGATGTTGGGAGAAGAAGGGCCCCGGGATTGGTCCCCAGAAACCTTTGAGGATTGCTCATGGGACAAGACTGGGTGACTCATGTACGCTGGTGACCTGTATGGGCTTCTGTGTGAGTCTAACCCTGCCACCAGCTCACTGATGACTTCCTTATGCTGCAGCCACCTGAAGAATGAGGACAGTGATAGTATTTGCCTGCAGGGTTGTTGTCAGGATTAAATGAGATAATATGTGAAGAATGCAGAACAGTACTGGCACATATGTGCTCCACAAATGGCAGCTGTTATGGTTGATGCCACCTGACTGCTGCCCTTGGGATCTGCATCCCACCCAAAGAGGCCAACCAGGGGAGAACCCACCCAAGCTCTAGCTTTGTGCAAACATCACTCCAAATCCCTGACTGAAATCCGCCCTTCCCCCTCCAGCATGAGCACCACCCCTGCCTCCAGATGTCTGCTCTCTGCTGACACCCAGCATGGAGCGCTGGAAACATCTGCATGGTATGTCTTGGCTCTCAGAGCAGTCCAGATGTTTGGGCAGTGTGTGGACTCCCCTTTCGGGCCTCCCCCAGGAGTGGGGTGGGGGCTAGGCGTGTTATGGTGAACAGCTGCAACTGTAGGGAGCCCAGTCTGCTCTCCCTGTGGGGGGTCTCCCACCCAGAGGCCTCCACGTGGGATCGGGGATGGGGATAGCCACCCAGGCCCAGGGGACTGCGTGCTGCGGGCTGGCCCTGCAGAGCTAGAAGCCACTGTCCTCCTTATGGGGAAGCAGGCAGAGGGCGGGAGGCACTCAAGGCTGGTGGTGGGCAGTGAAGGGCAGATTTCTGCAGGCCCAAAGAGGGGAGCAGGGAGTGAGGAGACCACAGTCCTGGTACTGGCTTGCTCCTGTAATTTCTGTATGACCTCTCTCCACCTTGGTTGTCGTATTTGAACAGTGATAAATCCGCCCGGCCTCAGATGCCCTGGAAGCCTGTTAGATGCTCCCGCTTCACCACTCACTGCTGCCACCCAGATTCCCATGCACCAGGTCTGGGCTGGGAGCTGGTCTTGCGGATTTTAACAAAGGCCTCTGAGATGTGCCTCCAGGCGGGGAGCTGCTGGCCAGGACACTATACAGGAACCTGCCACCCCACCGCGGACTCTGTGTGATGTCCCTGGGCCTGGGGCTGGTGACCACTTGCTCCGGCTTGCAGATGAGCCCAGGAGAATGATCCCTGGTGGTGGTTAGGTGGCGCAGGTGTTCATGGGAGGAGTCACAGGTGATCACGGGAGGTGGCACAGGTGCTCATGAGAGGAGGTGCAGCTGTCTGAGGAGGAGTGGGTGGGTGGAGGCTGGGGTGTGCTTCTCCATGAACAGACAGCATGGCATGCCTGTCAAGGGGTGCGTGTCTGGGTGCCGTGCATCACTGTGGGAGTGTGAAAACCATCAGTGTCAAGTGTGCTTGTAGTGTCCCCTCAGGGAAGGAGGACCTTGGATCTGTGGGGAGCTGCAGGCTCTACCTACCTGGAAACAGCCGGCAGGGAGAGGTTGCAGAGGGGGCAGAACCAGGGTAGATGGCCAAGTCCCACAAAGCTGGAATCTGGGGTCCAGCTGGGGTCTCCCAGGACTCCCAGAACTTCTGCAACCTTAGACAAAAGTCCCAGGGGCCTTCTGCTTTGCTCTTGTCCTAGGGGACCAGGTGAATTGGGAGAAGAGGCAGTGGCCTAGAAAGTCCTTATCCCCAGGCCACTTCACTCTTCCACTCTCTTCCCCAGGGCCCTGGTGTGCCGGCTCAGGGCTCCAACTCAGCTGGGCCTCCTGTCCTAGGCCCTGGTCCACGGATGAGAGGATGTCTGACCGGCAGTGGGCAGAGTAAGGTACTATTAAAGCTTGGCCAGCTCTTGACCCACAAGCAAAGGCTCCCTGGCAGCTCCGTGGTCCTCTCAGCTGTAGAAACTGCCCGCCATGTGTGGGGTTGCTTTTAGCCATCTTAGGCTGGACCCCCAATTGTGGATAGAGTTAAATCAATGAGAGCAGCAGCACTTCAGATCTTACCCAGCATTTCCTGTGTGTCAGGCACTCTTCGAAGCACTTGGCATTTGATAGGTAGTGACTAATTTGATCTTCACAAGGATGTGAGACAGGTACTATTATTATTATTCCTATTTTCCAGGAAGCAGCTAAGGCCAGAGAGGTGAAGCAACTATCCCTAGGTCACACAGGAAGTAATGGGGATAGGACACAGAGTCTGTGTATGTGCTTAACTACCAAGCCAGGTTACCCACCAGCACCTTCTGATCACTGAGCACCCAGGACGTGCCAGGCTCTCTGCCAAGCACTTTCAGTGCACTTGCTGATTTCATGAAGGGCCTGCTTCTTAAATGACAGGGCTGGAGAAGAGGAAACAGGACAGGGCATGATGAGAGCTTGGGAAGAAGGCCACCAGCCCTAAGGAGGGACCCTCAGAGAATGGCAGCCTTGGGGAAAGCATTTTCCAAATAGGCCCAGGTAGTATATATTTTAGGCGGTCTCTTTGGCAGTGAATCAGTTCTGCCATTTCAGTGTGAAACCAGCAATTGACAATATGTAAATGAAGACAGGTGGTTGAGTTCCAATAAAACATTCTTTATGGATGGTGAAATTTTGATTTCGTATATATTTTTGCATGCCACAAAATACTCTTCTCTGGGCTTCTTTCAACCATGTAGAAATGTGAGAAGCACTCTACTCTCAGCTAGCAGCCTGTGCATCCTCGAGCTATGATTTGCCAGCTCTGGTGCAGGTTCAGACCTCAGGCACTGCGCTTCCTGACTGCTGTCTCCTGCAGTGCCTCGAGCAGGACCCAGCTCCTGCCCCAGAGCGCCCACCCCAGAGTTCTATGAGAGGAACAGCGGTTCGTGCCACTCCCAAGCTGGGATCCAGATCTAAGGCAGGACTCCTAGAGGCGGATAGATTTGGTGCCACTATTTTCTGGCTGATCTTTGGCAAGTTTCTTAACCCCTCTGAATTAGTCAGGAATCCCTCCAGGTATGAGAGGGAGAATTTAAACTCAGTTGTTGAAGCTAACAGAGAGATTTAGTGGCTCTTGTAATTGAAAAGTCTAGAAGCAGATCTAATAACTTCAGGTACAGTTAGATCCAGGTGTTTCAGTGACGTTATTTAGAGTCTATCTCTTTTCACTTGCTGTCAGGTTGGCTTGCTGCTTAGGTACAGTCATCCTATAAGATAGCAAAAAGGATTATCCACAGTTGAAGGTTCATAATCCCAGCTGAAAGCAAACTCCACTTCCCCAAACACTTAACAAATTTCCAGCAGGTGCTCAGAGGCTTGGGACTGGCCAGGTTTGGATCACGGGACTCCCACGGAAAGAGTCACCATGTCCAAGGGGAAAGGGGTACCTGCTTTTCCTCTCTAGCACCAAAGCCCAGCAGAGGGGCTCCCGGGGAGGATACTGTGGGGCAGCGAGTGTGAAAGTGAATGCAGGCAGGGTGGTGAGCACAGCAGCTAACATCTCCCCTAGACACCAAGGCTCAGAGTCCTCTTCTATGTGAGGGGGACAAAGACAGCGCCTCACAGTCAGTATGGTGACAGGTAATGGGAATGTTGTGCCAACCCTAACAACAGAAAAAAAGGCAGAAGGAAACTAGGGGACTAGGGGACCTGACATTTGTGACACAGCCTTGGGTTTAAAAAAAACAAAAAAACCCCAGCCAGTTCAAGTGGTGCAGCCACCATAGAAAATGGGTGCAAGTTTCTCTTAAACTTAAATGTAGAATTACCTGGTGAGCCAGCAGGCTGCTTCTAGATATAGACACAAGAGGCCCAGAGACGGAGTCTCAGACACGTGTGTGCCCTTATTCATGGCACGGAGGTTCCCCAAGCCCAGAGGTGGAAGCAGCCACTGGGTGAGCAAGATGCAGGTGAGACGCATCCAGGGGAACGGGATTAGGCCTAATAAGGGAAGGGGATTCCGACACCTGTTACACAAAGACAAATACGGCCCAATTCCACATTTGTGATGTTCCTAGATTCTGTCAAATTCATAGAGACAGAACACAGAGCGTGGAATGCTAGGGGCTGAGGAGGAAGGAACGGGGACTTCATATTGAATGGGGACAGAGTTTCAGTTTTGCAAGATGGAAAATTCTGCATGTGGGTGATGGCAATAGTTGTGGAACAATGTGCCTGGATTAATGTCACTGCACTGTATACCTAAAATTGGTTGAAATGATAAATTTCATGTTATATATGTTTTACCAGAATTTAAAAACATTCTTAAATTCCTTTAATAGTAATATTTATTATTTTGTTATTTAATATTTTTAAAGTCTCACAGAGGACATGCTTAACTCAAAGATGCTTAGCTCCAAACTTAACTCCTTTTGCAAGCTGTGGCAGGCCTGGTCTCACTGGGATAAATCCCTGCCCAAAGCCTTCAAAGTCACTGTGAGCTGTTGTGTTTCTTTCCTTCCTCCCTGCCCAGTGCTCTCCTCCCTTCCCCTTTAGCACCCCACAAGGAAGCCCTAGTGCATAAACTTTCCACAGTCTATTTTCTGGGGACCTCAGCTGAGGTACTCACTTTCATAAAACCAGCATGATACCTTGCTGAAAGAAGTTCTAGAGAATGTTTGTGGATGGATGGGTGGGTGGATGGATGGGTGATGAATGAATGGGTGGGTGGATGGATGCGTAGATGTATATATGTATGTGTGTATGTATGAATGGATGGATGGATGGATGGGTGTGTGGATGGGTGGGTAGATGGGTGGTTGGATGGATGGGTGATGGATGGATGGGTGGTTGGATAGATGGGTGATGAATGAATGGGTGGGTGGATGGATGTGTAGATGTATATGTATATACATATGTATATGTGTGTACATATGTATGTATGGATGGATGGGTGTGTGGATGGGTGGATGGGTGTGTGGATGGGTGAATGGGTGGCACATGGATGGGTGGATGGATGGTGAATGAATGGGTGGTGGATAGATGGGTAGATGTATATATGTATGTAAGTATGGATGGATGGATGGATGGGTGTGTGGATGGGTGGATGGGTGGGTGGATGGGTATATGGATGGGTGAATGGGTGTATGGATGGGTGGGTAGATGGGTGGTTGGATAGATGGGTGATGGATGGATGGGTGAGTGGATGGGTGAGTGAGTGCGTGGATGGGTGAGTGTATATACGTATGTATATACGGATGTATGTATGTGTGGATGGATGGATGGATGGATGAAAGGCTTTGCTGACCAAATGCAGTAAGGAACTCTCTTAGTCAGAGGCATAAACACAGATACCCACATGCTCAGACTTGGCTCATAGGGTTGGGGACCAGCCCAGTCTTACACTCAGATACTCCCCCTTCCTGCTCTGTCTGTTCCAGGCCGTCTCCTTGTGAATGAACCAAAACTGTATTTGTAGAGTTGAAAAAGAGTTCCCAGCATAAAATCCTTCTCCAGGAGAGGGCAGAATGAACATACCTGGGCTCCTGCCTGCCTAGCACTGCACTTGCCCTGAGTGTAGACATTCATGAGTCCTTGCGGCTGCTCTAGGGGCTGAGGCCGTTACTCTTCCCCTTATCAGGAATGAGGAGACCAAGACACAGGGAGGTTGAGTTCCTTCCCCAAAGCCTCCCAGCAGGAAGTACCTGAAGGGGGTTCAGACCCCAGACACTCTTGGCCCCACAGAAACAGTCCTGTTCTTCGGCAGCCTGACCTAGCAATCCCAGTTTTCCTATCAGCCCACTCAGGGCAGCCTCAAGTAGGCATCTTTGCCTCTGAATGACCCTCAAGTACCTACATGGCATCTGGCCAAATGTGGGAGACCCACCCTAAACATCCCTTGGGAAGAGACCTTTGTGACACCTTCTTCATGCTGGGGTCCATAAGGGGAAGTGCAGAGGGGGAGCTCAAGTCTGAGACAGGAGTCATCAGCTGTCACCTTCATCCTCCAGATGGAAGACCACTGGGGACTTTCTGCTCAGGTGAAGGGGTGTAGAGAGACACGCTGAGAAAGGACTAGCGACAAAGAGAGACCAAGAACATGAGATGGCCTCACCCTCCCCTGCCACCCTCAGGTAAGGAGACCCAGGAGGACACAGCCCCCGTGTCCACCTGGCTGGCTCTTTCTTGTCGTTCGGTGACAACTCCAATGTGACTCCCCAGAGATGCCTTCCCTCGTCACCAGGGAAGCAGCCGCTCAGCCCCTCCTGCCCAACTCTCTGTCACTGCCTTCGTGGTGTGCAATGCCCTCCAACACTGGCTTGTCTTGTCTGTGTCCTCAAACAGGGCTGGGCTCGGTAGGAATGCTGCTCCCCACTGTGTCCCACCCTGCTCCCCGGGACTGTTTAATGCAGACTTATGAAGTGAATGGCCAGCAGTGTCAACGAGTGCTTGGTAACGTCACCAGCAGAACACGAGTTGTAGACAAGTTCCCAGATCAGCTGTGTTCTGTCTGTGTGTCCTGTTGGTGCTGTACCAACTTCATTTTACATAAACCCAGGAGGTGACACGCTAGGGACTGTCTTCACATCGGATAGATTAGGAGCAGTCGAAGTTATGCAATTGAACAGGTTATGTGCTGCCCAACTCCAGGAATTGTCGTCTACTCTGGAGTATCGGGCAACAGCACTCTCTAGAGTTACGCAGTGCTCCGTGTTTGCACGGGGACACACAGCCCTGACAGCTGTATGGAGAAAAAGGATGACAACAGGAAGAGAGACAAAGAGGGAATTGACTTTTGCAAAGAAAGGATTGGTACAAACCTAAGTGGTCATTTACTTTAACATCTCTCCCTCTCATTTTTTCCAAAATTTTTAAATTATAAGAAATAATGTACATTATCACCACCACACATTTCTAGTGCTGTTTTCATCTTGCAAAGCTGAAATTCATAGTCATTAAACATCCCACACCCCTCCCCCAAACACTATAGCCCCCATTCTACTTCCTCAGATTTTGACCACTCTAGATAACTTACAGGCATGGAATCATACAGTACCCTGCACTACTCAGTACTGTCTTTATGACTAGCTTATTTCACTTAGCATAATGTCGTCCGGTCAATCCATGGTGTAGCCCATGTTAGAATTTCCCTTTAAGGTTGAATAATATTTTATAATACGTATTTTTCCTCTCATCTTACAAATAAGGAAAGAGAGGCCTTGAGACGTGAAATCACTTTACAAAGTAGAATCAGCCAGCCAGAGCCTCACAAAGTGCCTGTAACATCAATATCCTCAGGTCTGTGGATGTGTATGCTGTCGGCTTGCAGTGAGTGGGTAAAGGAGAGAGACCTCGCACACCACAAAGCCACATGTTTAGGATTTACAGTTCTCAAGGGCAGAATCCAGGTCTCCAACTGAACACGTTGCAAATAAGACAATGCCTGTCTAGTTCTCCACTGTGGACCCTGTCCCTGCCCATGCTCAGGGTGGGTATGGAGTAGACATTTGGACAAGGACAGTTAATCTTGCTGGGCTTGGTAGCACACACCTATCCTAGTTGCTTGGGAGGCTGAGGGAGGAGGGTCACAAAATTAAGCTTAGCCTGGGGAAGTTAGAGAGATCCTGTCTCAAAACAAAAACAGAAACAAAAACAAGCAAAAATATGGGGGGTGGTGTTCAGTGATAGGTGCTCCTAAACCATCCTCAGTGCCACAAACAGAAACAAAAACCAGCTAACCTATGCTAGGCCCTTCCTGCCTGCCAAGTGCTATCTTAGACACTTCACCACTTTACATATATAAATTCACAGGATCCTCTCCACACCCTTATCAATCGTCAGCCTCATGGGGAAACTGAGGCCCAGAGTGGCTAAGTAACTCACACATGACACACAGCTAGTCTTGCATAAATGAAGGTTGTTATGGCACAATGGAATCCTCCTAAAATGTCCCACCCATGATCTCAGAGGGCACAGAGGCCAGCCTGCTGGTGGTTGGTGAGCTGCTTAGCGCTGGGACACAGACGCATCAGACAGAGGGGAGAAGGGGCTCCTCTTTCTACATCCTTTGGCACGCCCGGTGGTGGGAGGGACCTTGAGAGTGTCCCAAGATGAGACTGAGGGCTGTGGTCAGTGGGAGCCAGCAGGAGGGGCCGCGGAGGAAGTGTATTTTGCTTGCTATTCTGGAGGTGCTAAGTGGGAAGGTGGCAGGGCCCGCGCGCGCGCGCACGCACACACACAGTGTCTCGGCTGACAGGAAGAGGAAATGCCTTGCAGTTCCCAGCCCCTTGTCCCCAGGCCAAGTCTAAATACCAGCCCTAAAAATACAGCCTGGAAGCAGAGCCACGCTGACTGCTCCCTCCCGTCTCCATCACCCTTCCCCTCCTCCCTCAGGTTTATTTTTGAATGGGGACAGACATGAGGGAAAGGAACCCGATGCTGGGAAACCTGAGCGTTTTTCTTTCATGTCTCCTTCCATTCAGGTTTCTAGAAGAGGAGAGAAGGCCCGGATTGAAGCTGGGCTGCTTGGGGGTCCAGGAGGAAAGGGGCAAAGGGACACACACACAGACCCTGTGGAGTGACCCAGTGGGCCCATAGGTGGGGAGGATTTGTTAAGCTGAGCACCACGCCAGGAACAGCGCTGGAACCGACCATCCCTGCTCTCAGGCCCTCATGGGGCTTATGGGACACATGCACCGAACACCAGAAAGCAGAGCTCAGTGCCCAGGGCCAACTCCAGGTCCTCCAGCCAGTAGCAAAGGGCCACCTCTCTGAGCTTACCAAGCCAACAAAGCCAAGGGTAAGAGAAGGACCGAGGACCTGCCTGCTCCCTGTGCTTAGAGTCAGGGCGAGGATATCCACTCTCATGCTTCCTATTGCACATGGCACTGAGGTCGAAGACAGAGCAATAAGGCAAGAAAACAAAATTAAGAGCATCCAGGTTGGAAAGGAAGAGGTAATACTCTCTTTATTTGCAGATATCATGATAGTCTAGTAAACAATCCAATAGAACCTCCAATAAGCTGTTAGGATTATTAAGCTATTTGGAAGGTTGTGTGATTTAAGCCCAATATTAAAAAATTATTTGTAAATGGAACAAGAAGTTGTGGTTTTTTTTAATGCAGTGGAGTACTACTCTGCCATCAAGAAGGATAAACTTGAGACATTCCTAGGTAAATGGATGCATCTTCAGACCATACCCTTAAGTGAAATAAATCAGACACACATGTGTAAATACTGCATTGTTTCTTTCTATGGTAAGAGAAAACAAAACTGTAAATAAGGACCAAAATGTTTATTAGGTATTGAGGAATAGGAAGAAAAAATCAATTGTATTTTTACATATTAGCAACACCTTCAGAAAGTGAAATTGAAAACACTATCATTTACAATAGCATGAAAAAATTATGAACTATTTAAGAATAATTTTGTGAAAAGATGTGTAAGATCTGTACATTGGAAACTACAAAGCATTAATGAAAAATATTAAAGGACTAAACAAATGGAAAGATGGACTACACTCATGGATTAGAAAATTTATGATTGTGAGGGCATCAATTTTTTCAAAATGTTGATGTGTAGATTCAGTGGAATCCCCATCAGAATCTCAAATGCATTCTACAAGTTTATGAAAATATAAAGGAACATTGAGACAATTTTTAAGAAGAACAGAATTGAAAAACTTTATCTGATTTTATGACTTATTATAAAGTTATGCTAAGAGAGTATTGTATTGGAATAATGACAAATAGATTGGTGAAATATAATAGAGTCCAAAAGTAGATCCACACATATATAGTCAATTGCTTTTTAGCGTAAGTGCTAGGAAATGCGCAAAGGATAATCTTTTCAACCAATGGTGCTGAAGCAATTAGATACCCAGGAAAAAGGAAGGAAGAGAAGGAGGGAAGGAGAAAGAGAAAGTGGAGGCAAGGATGAAAGAGAAAAGGAGAAAAAGAACTTGTATTCATGACCTACACTGTATATAAAAATTAGCTCAAAGGATCATAGATACATAGTAATATAATGTAAACTTATAAAGCTGCTAGCAAAAAACAAGGATGAGATCTTAGTGACTTTGAGATTGACAAAGACTTTGTAAATGTGATGAGAAAAGCACAGATTATAAAAGAAAACCTCAATTGAGTTTCATCAAAATTTTTCAAGTTTGCTCTTCAGTAGATATGGCCATGAAAATAAAAGGGTAAACCACACACTGGGAAAGATATTGACAGTACATTTATTTATACAGCAAAGGCCTTATTTCTGCACCAAATAAAGAACTCTTACAATTCAAGAAGGCAATAAACAACCCAGTTTTTAAAATGGACAACAGTTTTAACTGAGAGTTCACCAAAGTAGATACACTGACACATAAGTAAACACACAAAAAGATAACCAGCATCATTTGTTATTAAGGAGAAGCGAGTTAAAAGACATTACTGCACCACTAGGATGGATAAACCACACCAAGCATGGGCCAGCATGGGGATGCACATTCTGCTGTCAAGAACAGCAATTTCTTCCCCTCTCTAGGTATTTACCGAAGAAAACGAAGCATTTGTCTACACATCTATGTAATCACAAATGGCCTTAGCAGTTTTATTTGTAAGAGACAAAAACTGGAAATAACTTAAACAACCCACAGATAACTAAATATAGACATGATGGAATATCACTCAGCAATAAAAAATGAGGAGCTCTTGACAACACACCATAACCTGAATGATCATCAAGATAATTAGGCTGAGTGAAAAAATAATCAGCCCCCCCCCAAAAAAAAAACTTCACGCTATATGGTCTCATTTATGGAACATTCTAGAAAATGCAAACTCATCTCTAGTGACAGAAAGCAGACCACCTTTGGAGGGGATTGACAGGTTCATTATCTTGATTGTGACGGTCATTTCACAGTGCAGACACGTCAAAATGTGTCACACTGGACATTTTAAATATGTGCAGGTTATTGTTCTTCAGTTATGCCTCAATAAAGCTGTAAAACAATGTGTCTTTAAAGAGCTTAGGATGGGCCTAGGCAAGGATTCTGAAGTATTGTTTCGTTGTTGCTGTTTGCTTTGTTTTGTTTTGTTTTGTTTTTGTCACGGACCTCTGATCCGATGGGAACCACAGAACATGAGTCACATACAGCTCCCACACGATTCTAGGGAAGTTCTAACTCCATGCAGGAGCACATGAAACCCCTGCTCGGACCAAGGCTTTTAGACCCCTGGTCTACAGTAGCTTTAACTACTGTACATGCTATTATGCTAATACTTTACCTAAAATAACAAGGATTGCCACCCTCACCTGGACTTTGTCTGAACCAAGAATATGCACACATAAGAAACCCAGTGATGATTTCGGAGAGACCCTCTCCCAGAGACAGAGCAGGGGCTGCCCTATGGGGAGCCAAACCCAGGGATGACTTGATGCTTGGTGTGCAGACCCCTGCAGCATCATGAACGCTTGGAGCAGTCCTCCTGGGAAAGCTGGGGAAAACCGGCAGGACCCTCTTTCTTCCCCTCTCCTGCCTGGGCCTGACAGACACAGGGTTCCTTCTCTGTGGGCAGATGTGTGGCCACACCATGAATGAGATGGACCTGCTACTGATGCCCAGCTGGTGACTTGACCCTGGACACAGGCTGCCCTTGACCTTATGAGAATGACCCAGCCTCCCAGCCAAAGGCTGACTCCCAACCTTAGCCTCAAATAGAAATTCTAAGTCCCATCGCCATGGATCCCCCAAAGACCCCCGAGCTTCACACACCAAGCAGGGGAGTCCACAGCAGGAAGTGTGGGTGCTCAGGGCAGCCAGACCCTCTGGGGGCACAGTAGAAGCCAGTGTCCATCCTGTTGCCTCTGGGTCTGAACCACTGCAGGGCAATGCCAGATGGCCCTGATAATGCAAAGAAAAAGCAGGAAGCAGAAAGAGCTGCTGCCTGGGCTTTGGCTATGAGAACAAATGCGTCCCATCCTCCAACGCTGCAACCTGTGGCCCCCTCATCAGATCTGATTTTGGCTTTGTGGAATCTGGACTCGGGAGACAGAAAAAAGACATGGAACACAGAACAGGTGTCCCTGCCCTGCCCTCCTCATTTGGGGAGGTTTAGAGGGAGTGATATAGACGCCCTCCCCACCCACCTGTACCGTTGGAATTTCTTTTTCCTTCTTCCTGGGAGTCCTGGGGAGAGAAACAGCTCCAATATCCCAGCAGAGGGCGCCCTGTGCCTTCAAACTTGGCTCAGCAGCCTCTTCCTGGGTGCCAGGAGAGTCCTCAACCCGTGGGTGCCAACTGGGCAGGCGGGCTGGAGGGGGAAGCACCTGGCAAACGCTCCTTGGGGCACTCCCTACTTGCTTGCTGAGTTGTGCTGTGCCTGCGCCTGGGAATGGGCGGCGAGGGTGGGGTTAGCAGCATCTCGGGGCTGGACATCCAGAGCAGCGGCCTGGCCCCACCTGTTCCACGTGCACCCACGCTTTAGTGGCCACCTGCCCACAGAACATGACAGTGTGTTGCCTTCTCAGCCTGGCTGTTGCCTCTGGAACCAAACATCTTATCTTTCAAGAACTTTTTATGTAAGTGCCTTAGCCACAGAAAACACGTCTGCCGGGGGGAGAACGTCAGCCTTGGTTGCACGTTACTCATCTGAGGGGGCTGGCAGCGCACCAGTGCTTGTTCCCACTCCGGGTGGAATTAGACTGGGGTGGCCCCAGGCATGGGGATTCTCTCAGGTCCCAGGGCTGAGAAGCAGGGACTGGGGGGCACTGCCCTGGTTCTCTGGGTGTGGCCCTCTTTACTGGGGAGCCTGTTAGAAATTCAGCCTCAGGCCCACCCTGGCCCTCCTGACTCTGGACCTGTATTGGAACAAGATTCCCAACTGATTCAAAGACACAGTGACAGTTGGGATATGCTGGCTCCTGACATCAGCAGCTGGATTTTATTGCTTCTCAGCCTTTTGTTGAGGTCAATGAAGAGGTTGCTCGGATGGGCTGCCGGGGCCGGACCAGAAACAGTTGCCATGTGGTGTGGACCTGCGTTAACAGACAGGGGCAGGGACGGGGATGGGGCATTCTAAACCAGGTGATGGGGGTCTGGTGTGTTCTGATGGCTTCTCCACAGAGCTGGAGCTGTAGAAGCCTTGAGGACATTTTGGGAGAGAGAATGAGGAGGTATTTGCGGGGCAGGAGTGGCTCAGAGAAGGCCTTGGGGAGGAAAGGCCCTGGCTCACTGTGGCTATGAAGAGGAAGCTGCCCAGTGGGGAAGGGCCTGCTTAGGGAGGGAGAAATCCACCTACACAGGGGTGGCGAATGGCAGACAGGAGGGTCAGGGTTTCTGTTATAAGCAGAGGGGAACCATTAAAGGTTCTTGAGCAGCGAAATGGCCCATAAATAAGAGCTTTGAAAAATGTATCTGGACAGCCATATGGGAAGGACTGGAACAAAAAGGCCTCATAGTCCCCAACAGTTATTAATAATCTAAACCATAAGGAGAAAAGAAATAGCTAGGATTTGGTGTACCTCTGCGCACCAGCCAGGCTCCCTGGCAGAGGCTTCAGCATGACCTTCCCGACATGCTGAAGGTCACATCTGGTGAAAGATTCAGTGTCCATCAGACAGGCCACAGGCAGGGAGCCCGACTGTACATGTCCTTGATCTCTCTCAGGCCGTGTGGAGCTAACAGTTCCTGTACCTCATGGAGCTTTGGGAAGGCTAAAGGAGATGGCTCAGGTGGTGCACTGAGCAAGTTGGGTCTGCTGAATGGAGCTGTTGGCATTTGGCATGAGGGGTGACGCTCGAAAGTGGAGACAGGGAGTCACCTCTCACCACTTCTAGCACCCACCCTCTGCTTAGATGAGGTTCCGCTTCTGGCTCCACCCCAGACTCTGCTCCAGGCATGTAGACCCAGCTCCTCGAAGAGGGTATCTTCTTGGGGCTGCAGCCTTCTAGCCTGACTCTCCCTCCCTTTGGGCTGACTCTCTTTTGCCCTTGAAAATCCATTTCAGTTAGCGAAAGAGAAACCAAGTCCCGGGACACATTCTCTGGGTCCTAATGCTGGATTTGAGGCGCTGTCCTCAGTCATGTTGTCCTGGTGTGATCACTGTGGTCTCTGTGCTCACTGCCTCCCCCACCAGGCTGTGCAAATGTTCCTGAGAGATGGCCCCAGAGATGAGCCCAACCACTCAGGCTGGTAGTAACAATGTTGGATGAAGACTGAGTGAATGGATGAAGAATCAGCAAATGAATTCTTCCATGTCTGGCATACGTCCCCCAGACTCCCTGCATCTGGAGGAAGGCAGTGACACCATGATTTAAGGACAGTCAACCTGGGGTTTTAATCCTTGATCTCCCATTTACTATCTGTGTCTCAAAGCAAGCTACTCAACTTCTCTGTGCCTCCCTGTACTGATCAGTAAAATTAGTTAAAATGCATAAAGTCCTCAGCACTGGGTCTGATACTTATTACTCTCTCAATACGTGATAGCTGGAATCGTTATCATTTGTTAACCCTGAGCTCTCTGAGCCACCAACATTCCTGACTTTTTTAAGTGGAGACAGTAGAGGTACAGACCCCCCCATCTTTGGGAGTTGGAAGAGGATGAGGTGGCCAGGAAGGTGGACTGGGGGGCAGATTCCTCCAGCAGGCTCTCCCTGCAGCCCTGTAACTCCAGCCCACTCCGGGACTGGATCAGGCTACGTGGTGACTACTCTTGCCTGTGACCCTAAATCTCGCTCACTTCATGGCACCAGCATCTGGAACAAACAGTGCCCAGACTCTGCCGCCCTATCCATTCTAGGAAAGGTCAGACTGGGGAGGTCTCCCCACTTCTCTGTTTCCCCACCCTTCCCACCAAGTCGCAGCTCAGCCTTTAAGCAGTATGTCTTTAAGACAGGTTCTTCCAGAGAGGTGCTTCCTGGTCACATGCTTCTTGTCATATTTCTACCTTGCATCCCTTCCTCATGCACATTAGCTAATAATGACCCCGATGAGTCCTGCAATAAAGAAACTTATTTCCTTCTTGTATTAGCTTCCTGGGGCTGCCATAACAAACTCCCACAAACATAAAGGTTAAAAACAACAGACATTTATTCTCTCATAATTCTGGAAGCCAGAGGTCTAAATTCAAGGAGTTGGCAGGACTGTGTGCTATCTCTGAAGTCCTGAAAGCCGAACCACTGTACCCTGCTGCTATGCTACTTCCTGAAAGACCAACCCATTCCTGGGCCTGAGACAAGCAGCCCGTGGCACATCTGACCTGACAGTCCTAAGGTGACCTCACAATGGCCTTCTCTGGGGACTGCTGCTGGACTGTCCATCATGACAGCTGCCACCAGGCCTCATGGAGAACTGGAAAATAAATGATGAGTGTGAGCTGGGGGGCTTTGCTCCTAGGACTAGAGATTGATGTGGCCACAGCCAGAACAACATAATGGACCATGCAGGCCAGCCAGGAAGGAGATAAAAGGCAAGGGACATAAATAATTCGGCGAATAAAGGGTGGAAAACTAGTCCAGTGGAATAAATCCCTGCTCCCCGACAGGTTCAGTGTGGAAGTCAGGGCAGTGGTGGGAAGGGGGAGGAGGGGGGACTATGAGGGGCTGCCAGCCCTCAGGGGCCTCTTGGTCACACTATCCCCCAAACATCACACTCGTGAAGGCAGTGGGGACTGGGGGAGGAGACAGAGTCCCTACAGGGGCTACCTTGATTGAACTGCAGTCATGCAATGGAGGGAGTCACCTTTTCTGCCTCAGTTTCCTCCTTGACAAAATGAGATGAGGTTCTCAGCCAGTGTTCTTGGAGGTTGTCTGATGACCTGGGAAGCTCGTTTACCATTCAAGTTTTGGAGCCTCAGTGAATTAGTACCTCTGGGGAGAGCCAGGAGCAGCCAAACAACTCCTCTCCACCCCATGTGAGACCTACTGGGTCAGGTGGACTCTAAGATACAGATCAAACTGGTGAATGGAGGGAGGGAGGGATTGTTCAGTAGGTAGATACAGTGGGTGGACGGATTGATAGATGAATGGATGGATGAGTGGGTGAATGGATGGATGGAGAGATGAATAGTTGAATGATTCCATGGATGAATGGGAGGATGAAAGGATGGATGGGTGAGTAGACAGATGGATAGATGGATGGATAATAAATGTCCGTCATCATTTATTAATGGTTTCCTGTGTGCTAGGCTGAACGCCTTGCTTATTTTTGTGCAATTTTTGCCTTATGATTCCCACTTTGCAGATGAAACTGTCTCTGAGAAGTTCCATAATTCACCTGGGGTGATACAGGACCAAGATTCTATCTGGGCCCATGAAACTCAGAGCCATTCACCATGGTGCACTGTCCTCGTAGTAAGAGACATTTGCAGGCTCCTCCCTCCATCTCTCTGCCTGAGGGTCTTTATGAGAGCAAGATGGCTCTGAAGGTGTGGCAGAGTCCCCTCTCCCCAGCCTTCCTGAGAATGAGAGTGAGACTTCTGAATGCCTCCTCCCAAAGTGTGTAACAGTCCTCACAACTGCTGGGAGTGGCATCCTCATTTCCCCTGATCCTCATGAATGCCTCCTTCTCTTGGGTGGCTCCACTCTTTCCTCTTCCCAAGGAACCAACATTCCCCCAAGCCTATCCTCTAGGATATGTCCCATGGGCACAGCAGTCAGTGGGCACTGGAGACAGACTCCTGATGGACCAAGGACTGCAGGTGGATCTTGCCTTTGGACACAGTTTTTCCAAAAGATGCAGAAAGAAAGACTCTGCTCGATTGGGCCTGTGGCAGAGGAAAATGGAAACCAGATGTGCAAGCCTTGGGGGAAAATCAAGGCAGGACTGGGCATTAGCACCTCATTTCCTCTGTCCTCAGCCATGGTTTGGGGTCACTGGAAAGGTGGGGTAGGGGCTCCCAGATGCCTCGTTCACTCAAAAGAGAAGAGAGGGGCAAGGGAACCTTCCAGCAGTGGAAACTCTGAGCCCTCTGGGAATTCTGAGCTAAACATGCAGACCAAAACAGGAGTTCTGGTGGTCTCAGCCAAGATGGACAAGCGGGAGAGGCCCGAAGCATGAAATTGCTGACACAAGATCGCAGAGAATGGTCGCTAGATGAGGTGTGACCCTCATTAGTCCCCTGGAGTTCTGCCACTGGCTTGTCTTTGACAGAGCTCCTGGGAAGAATGTGATGTGAAGCCCTTCCCAACCAGTCCCCTTTGGGGGCACATTGGTTCACTGCAGACCCCAAATTCTACAGTGGGGAGTAATTTGTAACCTAGCCAGCTAGAACTCCATCCTGGCTGCACAACCAAACCACCTGTGGGGAGGGGCTGGCGGCATTGGAGAGAAATACTCGAGGGCCCCCGATCCAGTGGACATTCCAATCCAACTGACGAGCGTGGGGCTGGGATGTCTTAACCCACTTTGCCCTGGAGATTCTGTAGTGCTGCACCCAGCTTCCTCCCTAGGGACCCCTGTGAGCTGCAAACCCCTTAGCCCACTGCTCAGGCCTCTGGGCCAGCAGCAAGGGCAGCCCTGGGTCTCCTTAGGCAGCAGAGCATCAGGCTCCACCCCCACCTCCCTGACTGAAATCTGACCCTGCAGCCACATCACTCTTGTGTCAGACCTCCAGATGATTTGCGAGATGCGAAAGTTTGAGAAAGAAAGATTACAAGAAACGCAGACCTTCGTTCCCTCCTTGTTCCCCAGGCCACTGGGCGCAGCAGGCTTCATCTTTTCTCTCTTCCCTTTGCCATCCCCAGCTGGACCCTCTCCATCGCCTCTCTCCCCATCCCCCCAAGTCCTTTTTAACCCAGAGGCAGCTCATGTGCAGTGGGAAGGAGCAGAGGGTGTTTGTGTAGGGAGCCCTCTTTCTACACAGCCTCTGGGGGTCCCAGACCTCTTCCTCGCTGAGGCAGCATGTGGGTGATTTACTGCTGCAGACACGGGGGGAAGGGGCGCCAGGGGACAGGCTTGGGTTGGCAGGCAGCCTGACCAAACACACCAATGTCAGTGAGTGTCGCCTGGGCCCTCAGAGCCACACTGCTTCAAAGATGTGATCACTCTACTCAGAGAAAGAAGGGTTGTTTTGTTTCTCTTTTAACAAGCAATGCTTGTTCTGGGGACTGGGAACATATGTCACCAGAGTTGTTCTGGCCCGATCTGCACCTGCTGACTCTGTCTCCAGACCCAGGCATCCTAGTGTGCCCCCACCTGGTGCTCCTCACCCCTGCTTCTGTCTCCCTTTCCACAACCCCATCAGCTCCAGGCCACAGTAGCCGTGGGCCCACACAAGTCTAGGCATAGCCTGAAGGCATCAGCGTCAGGGTCTATGCCCATGGTGCCCTGAGATACCAGGATAAAGCAAGGCTGTGTAGGAAGAGAGGGCTGACAGTTGAGAAAGGGGAGGCCCAATGGGTTAGAGATGTTTTCCCAGTTATGTCAGTCCTAAAAGGCAAGGACCTTCTCTTGTTTTCTCTAAAGCATCTTTGAGGGACCTGGAAGCAGGATAGGTGGCCAAAGGAGAATGAATAAGAAATAAAGAAATAAATGGATGAATGAATGGATGGATGGATGGATGGATGAAAGGATGGATGAGAAATAAATGACTAGGATACCTAATTCGAACAGTACAGCAAACTACATACTTGCAAAGGCCTCTTGCTATAGAACTAGTGCCTGGTAAATTAAGACATAAGCTTTCACATGCATTTCTGAGCTTGTAGAATATTAGAGAAATACACAGAAGAGGAAAAACACACACAAGAGCTGGAACCCGAAGACAGTGCTGAACTGAGGGTAAGCACATTCATTGGCAGCAGCAAGGAGAGCCACTTGCACACTGGAGAAAATGGAATTGCTATACCTAAATCAAGTTGGAACAGAAGTGCTTCAGGTCAGAAAGTATAAACACAGATCATCTCCAGAGGGAAGTTTTCCCAGCTGAGACTCTTGCAGTGCCCAAAGATGAAGTTAAGCAAAACGTAAGCTCACAATCAAAAAATTACTGAACACACAAAGCTACAAGTCACCAAATTTGACCCTTAAAGATTTCACACTTTGGAATCTTGAAAGACTATGCAGATAATTAAATTGCTATGTTTGGACTATTTAAAGAAATACAAGGTATCACCCACCCAAATGAGCAAGGAATATGAGACTATCAAAAATGATTAGGACCTCAGCTTTGTGCCTTGAAGAGTAACGAGCCTGGACTCTCCTCGTTGTAAACAACCAGAAAACTGGGGGCTGGGGTCAGAGCGTTATGGAACAACTGTTTTTGGACATGATAGTAGACAACTCAGGACTGAAAGAAGAGAAACAAATGAGACCAATCTCACCCTGATTTTCTGTGTGGAAGCAGTTTCCGGAATGCGGGACAGTAGAAGGCCCCAAAGACAGTCTTTTAATCTCAGCAAATTGAAGAGACAGAGATTGTAGTCTGAGGAGGCCAAGTTGCCTACAATTTACAAGGCAATAAAATAAAGTTATACAGAGAAAGGGCTCCAAAAATCTGCATGAAGTTCCCTTGAATCTTCAGCTAAATTTGCTTGTGCAGTGGGGACGGAAACCCCAGGGTTGAGCAAAGAAAAATACCCAGTGAAAGAATTACCAGGGAGCCATAAGCTGAGAAATTCCCAAGCTCATGCAAGGCTAAGAATCACCGACAGGTTTTTTATTTGTTTCTTTGCTTATTTGTTTGTATATAGCTATTATTTTAGGATCTTTTATTGAAAAAGAGGTCTCCTATCATTTCTATTCAGTATTTTACTGGCATCTTAGCCACTGCAATATGTAAAGAATAAAAGCACCAGATTAGAAAAGAAATACAACTTTTTTTTTTTTTTGGCAGTGTGACCGTGTATATTGAAAATATCAAGAAGGCTCTACAGCAGTGTTAGAGCTTGTATCTAGATATCCCCACAAAGTCTCATGGTGTCAAAGGTAGTGCTTTTCAGAGGTAGCTGATCTAGAATGTGTGATGCTGGGATTAAAGATGTGATGCTGGGTTCAATTCATGGTGCAATGCTAGGGTTAAAGTGCCCCACTCTGAGTGTAAATGCTAGCGGGCAGCCTAGATAGATTATAAGGGACAGAAAGAGGGCCGATTTTACCACTTGTCACTTGTCACTTGTTGCTTGCTGCTTGTTGCTTCTTTACTATTTTGCTGCTTTGCTGCCTTCTGCCTACCATAAACTGTTTCTCCTCTGCAGTGCCCCTCTGCCGTGCCACCCTGCCTTGGAACCAGCCAACTATGCTGGCTGGAACACAGTTCTGTAAACTGTGAGCCAAATAAATCTTTCCTCTTTTAATTTGGATGTCAATATTTTGTCAGCTACATGGGAAAACAACTGCTGAAAGGAGGTCCTTGCTGTACAATCACTGAGAATATTGACTTCATTTTCCAGCCTAGGACTGGTTCCTGCCTCTTTCAATGCCTAATGGGCAATTTCCCACCCCTGCATCTTGCTTTCCATGAATGGGAACACGATGCTTTTCCAGTGAACTCCTATCAGGCAAAGAGGCCTGGCTGTTCCTCATCCCAGAGATGGAAGGACAGAAGGGTCCTGCCCCAGACTGGAGAGAAAACAGGCCCAAGGAGGGAGGGACCCAGTGCTAAGATCACATGCTTTTTCTCCCCATCTTCTTCACCATGCCTTGCTCTGGGCTCTAGGCAGTGCCTGCTCAGTCCATGAAGACGACACCTGTCAGCCATCCCCCAAGCCCCTGGAGCTGCCATCTTCCAAGTAGTAAAATGGAAACAGTCTGAGATGAAAACCCTGGGTGTCCTGCAAAGGAAGGCAGAGCTCAGGCTTCTGGGGTTCTCCAAAGGGCAGGCATGCACTCACAGAATTCCAGTCCCATCTTTCTGTTGCCACACATGCTTGGACAGGTGGCCTGATCCATCTAGCTGAAGAGACAGGCTAAGCATCAGTGGGAGAAATGTGAGCTTTGAGAGGCCCTGCCAGTACTGTCCAGTGAAGAGATTGGAAACAAACCTCCTCTCCCCACCTCAGAAAGGTCTCCTGTAGCACTGACAGCTGGATTCCCAGAGCCTGAGTTTCCCAAGGCACCAAAGATGAGACTGGCCTGCAAGTGGCCATGTACCTTTCCCTCAGGAAAGGTGGGGGTGAGGAGGAGCAGGAATTCTCGGGAGCAGAGCAGCTCCCTGGGAAGCAGGCAGCGTGAGGAGGGCTGGATGCAGGCCCGGTGGGGAGAGGCCAACAGGCCTTGGTGCTGGAGTCCCCTACGGTACCCTAGTTATAGATCTTCTCCTTGTGTTTCTTATCCAACTCCCCTGAAGCTTGGGGACTATTTAGAAATATAAATCTTATTTTATCTATGTAGAAATATAAATCTTATTTTTCCTCTGTCTCTCCATTTTTTTTTTACCATTTTCTTCTAAAATACACTTAAATTTTACCATTATTGACATTTTGTATATTCACAGTATTGCACAATCTTCACCTCTCTGGTTTCAATTTCATGTGTTAATTATTCATTATATAAGAGATGTGGGAAACGTAAAAAGAGGTAAATTATCCAAAATTCCATTCCTTGAGGACAGCCTCGATCAAGAACCTAAGGCTGTGGCTCCCAAGCTATGTCTAGAGGCAGCCCAGGGCACTGCGGCCCATTCCCAAAGTAGTACTGGGATATTTTAAATTTTGTGGGACACACAGCGACCCCTCCCGGATGCTCTGCAAATTGCGAGCAAGCTTCGGCCAGCTCACGTTCGAATACACCAGGCTCTCTTCAAAAATGTCATGGGATGGCGGGGTCGTCATAACTAGCAAACACCACGTGTAAATCATTGCGGTTCCAGCAATGAGGTGATGGTGTTCAATGCAATTCCAAGGTCTGAGAAGTTGTTCAGTGCCCAGCACAGATCTCATTAGCAAATAATTGTGGTTACTTAAGAATGAAATAAATGTATTTTTCCTTCCATTTATGTGTAGTAACTCTTTTAGATGGCTACAAAGTTGTTAGAATGGAAATACATATTGAGTGAGTTAGCCTAAACGTCTTGATCAATAGATATTTTGGGGACATCCGTTGGTCCTAGGGATGCACTGGAGGTACATGGAAGACAGTTTGGGATTCTCTATTTTAGGGCGTTTGCATCTAGCTTCTTGGTGTGTCCAAACAAATGTGCAGATCTTCTTCACAGGTGGGCTCATATGTGGATATAATTTTCAAGTCGATACAACAGCAAATCTGTTGAAAACACAAAGTTCCAAAGTGCAGGAGTCACACAACTAACCGGCTCTGTATTGTCACACTCTGCTGCTTCCCTCTGTAAAACCTCTAAGATGGAACTTCTCCACGGCTCTCGCAAGTGCCAGCCTCACCAACCCATAATCTCAGTGCTCGGGATTACTCTCTAGAGTAATGGCGTGATGTGGTCCCCCGTTCACTGATAAGTCAGAAATGCCCTAATCTGAGTCATCGCCCCCTTTGCTGAAGATTTATCCACTCTTGAACAAATGATTCTCATAAATAGCGGATTACTCTGGCAAGCTAAACTCACTGAGCTATTAACTGTGAATACCTCCATGAGAATGAGCTTCTCAGAGCCTTTCCTGAGAGAAAATTTGGAAAGCAAACCAATGAGGTTTTGAGAGGTGTGGGGAGGATAAGTGTCTCCACAGGGAGCCCTGGAAGGGGATTGAGTCTAAGAGGTGCCGTGCACAATGTGTTCCCAGATGCCCTGGCAGGAGACACACCTACAAGGAGCTGAGGAGGGCAGAGCTGGGCGAGGAGGAGCTGAGCATCAGATATTTGCCAACCAGGTGAGGCTCTGGTAGTCCTTAGGGTTGTCCCAAATGGAGCAAGGAGTGGTGTTCACACCCTAGCACGTGACAGTCTTTAGTTGCAAGCTGTGGCTGGAAGCAGATGTGACCCAGAGGGAGGCAGCTCCCAGCGCCTCCGCAGCAGACAGTCCCAGCAGCTGAGGGATGGGTGCATTGGCCTTGATCAGAGAATCCAACTGATGCACCGCTGCCTACAGCTCAAGGTCATGCACTCAAGGAGAGGAGGCGCGCCCAGGACAGCAGCGCCCCCAGGGGAATCTGGTGGGAAAGGCAGAGTGAAAGTTCAGTGGTCCTTGCATCAAGAGGACTCCACCCCCAGATTTTAAAATGAGGCCAGAGGATCAAGTTCAGCCTTCAGATGCGTTTTGTCTGGCTCACAAGCTGCCAACACTTGAAAATTAGATTTCATATAGAAGGCTACATTTCCTGCTTCTGTGAAAAATTCAAGATCTGGACCCTATCAGGTGCATATTCCTCCAGGGCCTGAGGCGGTTCCTTAAAACCAGAACTGTCCTCTCCCATCTTCCTCAGTCCCTGCCCAGCCCTGTAGCCTCTCTGACTACCGTGTTAGGACGCTGCACTGTTTTGCTGCTGGTTTCCCACACTTGTCCCCACAAGTGTATGTTCCAAGCCTGGCCCTGGTGGACACTGAATTGACCACCCTGGTTTATTAGGTCCCGCATACTGATTAGGCAGCAATTTGGGGACAGACTGGGCTTGAAGTGGTAGTTCTCCTTCTCCTGGCCAAAGAACTCCAAAGACTTTAAGGTGGATGACCAGTGAATACCTTCCCATCACCCACCACCACCTTAGACTCTCACCTTCATGAGGTCAGAAAGATTGTCCTGAAATCTGTACTGGCTCCATACCAGAAGCTCAGATTTCTTCTTCAGTGTTCCCACTAACCAGCCGCTCTACTTGCACTCCTCCAGGGACAGGGAGCTCACTACTCCCTAAGACAGCCCATTTGTTTCCTTCTGGGCCATTCTACGAGGAAGGTCTTTCATATGTGAAGCTATAACCTTTTTTCCTGTAGCTTTTCCTACCATCTTCAAGGGACCCACAAGACAGAGCAGGCCACAAGGCCCAACCCTCATTTACTAAATATCTAAAATATGCACTGTATCTCCATTGCTGGGCTGGGAATATAATGTGAATCAGGCAGACATGGCCACTGTCATCTTAAAGAAGGAAGGATGGACTCTAAAGAAGTAAGTGGTTACAAGTGCTAAGGACCCTGAAGGAGAAATCTAAGAAGTGTGTGGAACAAGAGGGAAGAATAAATATCCTGATCTAGTCTGGAGTGTGGGGGACATCAAGGGGGCTTCATGGAAAGAGTGACAAGAAGAAGCTTTCAACTTGAGAAGGACTTGCACAAGAGTAGAAGAGCAATCACGGAGAGTGTGCACAAAGATCCTGAGACAAGGGAGCAATCTGCTGCAGAGCTTGGGGCATAGAGCGCCTCACAAGTCGAGGATGGTGTGCAGCCTGGTTAGACAGCTTAGAGCTACAGGAGGACCAGGGAATTTATTGTCAAGACAATGGAAGCCACTGATCAGGGAGTAAGTAACACGACCAAATCATTCTCTACTTTCTGATAATCAGCCTCACCAATTTCATCCAGGTGGAAATACAGCTCCCCAGAAGTTTTCTCTTCCTCTCCAGAGAGGCCCCAGCTCTAGCCAACCCCAGGGCATTCATAGCAGCCAGAGTCCCCTCTCCTGAAACCACCCCAGGTCCTGGATGCTCTCCCCGCCCCCCAAGTCTGAAGGTCCTCAGAGAAGAGAACAAAGGAAAGACCTGGAGAGAAATGACATCTGGTCCTCTCCCTCAACCCTCCCTGCCTAGGACAACCTTGCAGGGAAGAGGGAGGGAAGTGAATAATCCCTTTGCTGAGTTTTGCAGAGGAAATGGCTACAACCAATCATCAGAGCTCAGAGGTCCAATCTGGGAAATTGCTCAGGGTTTCCAGGATCTGACCAGACGGCAGCTCTGAGAGGGCCCCAGCAATCACGGAAATACTGGCGACAGGTCATTGTCTGATGTCTGCTGCCACCGTGGGAGCGTCTTGTGGAAGCCTGGCTGGGACTTCTGATGTAGGTCTGCTCATACCCGGCCTGCCCAAGCCCTTGGTAACAGTCTGTCACCCTGCATTAAACAACACACCCATCTCCTTTGGACCAGTATGATTCAAAAACACCCTAAGCAATCTAATTACATCTAGCTGCTGCTTGTACTGCTCTTCTTTCGGGTTTAGTAAGATGATGGTGTTTAATCATTCTCTTAATCAATAAGCAAATGCATGGACAAAGTCTTCAAAAGTCAATCAGCCAAGACGAGGTGTCCTAGAGACCGACATTTTTGTATTTTGAGGGTCTTGTGTGCCAGGGACTTAATAGACATTTTCCTATTCAATACTTGCAGCAATTCTCTGAGGCTGAAAATATTACTGTCATCATTGTACGAGGAGGAAACTGAGGCACAGAGAACTTAATTAACACTCTTGATATTTAGGAATCAGAACCTCAGGAACATACTTTGGGAAACAGGGATGGGTTTGTCTTTGTCCTCAGTGGGACCTAGGTCAAGCCCTGGGCCATAACTTCTTTGCCTGTGAAATGGATACAAATTCTGCTCTTTCTTCCAGAACTGTAGATGGTGGCTTAAAATCAGTACCATGTTGCAGAACTCAAGGAACTGCGCAGACACTCATAACAGCTGTGTTCCTTCCAGGTCACATCTGAGGTGGGATGGGCCAGATGCAGAGTCTGAGAGGAAGACAGAAAGAGAGGTAGGGAGAGGGGTACCTTGGGGTTGGGTTCCTAGACAATCCAAACCTTAAAGGTATGGAGGAACACAGACTGAAACAGAAGTTTTTTGACAAAAGCAGGCATAGATGCACTGGCTAAGTATCAACTGTGTAGCTAAGATGCTTAAATATACCTGTATCCCCCAAAGTGGGGTGGCATTGGAAAGGGAGGGGAGACTGGAGTCAGACAGACATGTGCTGGCATCTGAGCCCCTTCTGTGTACCAGTTTTGTGACCAGCCAGGCTGGTCCTTGGTATCTTCCAGAACCCTCAGAGTCCACTGTCACTGCAGGCCTACCCCCCCATCCCCACTGAGCCCCCGCACCCTTTCCTTTCTTCTAAGGTCTGGGTGTGGAACCCAAAGCCAGGCAGGATGCCTGTTTCCATTCACCATCTCTCCTGAACCTCTTCAGGGGCGAGAATGGGGAGCCCACAGCAGATCCTCCTTAGAAAAACACCTGTGAACATGCCAAACATGTACCCCACTTCCTTTGCTGTGGCTATTAGGATCAGCATGATGGCAGAGGAATGCAAAGCCAGGGGGAAGCAGCCTGAAGGTCAGAGAACCAAAGTCCCCCAGGAGACTTCGAGCAGGGCTGAAAGGATGGGGAAGTCCCTGGAAAGACATTTTAAGAAAAGGAATCAGTGAGCAGGGCCCTTGTGCAGCAAGATGAAAGGAAATCTAGGTGAAGTCAGAATGACCACAGCCTGGAAATGTTGGAAAGGGTTTCCAGCTGCTTCACAGGGAGACTGGGCTTACAGGGGGCAGGCAGTGGGGACTTGGATGAGGTTCATAGCCCCACCACCACCACCGAACCCAACGCATTCCAAGGTCAGCTGGGGATATGACCAGTCCCTCATCAGTCCCAGACTTCCAAACAGCATTTCCAAAGGTAAAACAAAGTAAGCTCACATTCTCTCCCTCTGCGCAGGAGTCTTAATAGTTAAAGAGAAAGAGGGATGGAGAGAGGCGAAAGCGGAAGAAAAAAAAGGAGAAAGGATATTTAGGAACCCTCCCCTCTATCCAAGTTCTCTTCTCTACACCAGTGTTCCAAACTGCTTCCCTGGTCATGCTTCTTTCTGCCTTTGAAATCTCTCTGTAACCTCTCAGGGGCCTTCTGTGAGGCACCGCGAGGTCCTGGCACCCCAGGTAGGCAAAGGACCACAGGCAATTAGACACTGGTCTCCAAACAGGGCTTTCCCTTCCTCTGCCCATGGCCAGAGCTGAGTTTCCTCATCCACTTTCTCCTTTTGCTCACAGGACGCTGCCGATGAAAATGCAAGGGCCATGGAGTCCTGAGTGTTGGCAGCCCTTCTCCTCTCTGAGTCCTCGCAAGGAAAACGAGATTGCTGGAATGGAGATCTCGAGGCCCTTCCAGGGCTGAGATACTAAATCGCCACCTGCTGCAACCAGATGTCATCACAGAAAACAGACCCAGATTCAGCTTTGATCTTCCCGGCGGGGAGATCTTCTCAGAGCGGGGCCAGCAGTGTGGCCGGCTGGGCAGGAGGACAGGTGGGTGGGAGACAGTTCAAATGGGAGCCTTCCAATGCCCGTGCCCCAGACAGGGGGCCAGCATGTGCGCATGGGCGGGTGACAGGATAGAGGATGGATAAGAGATAAGAAGCCCAGGACGTGACTCGGCCAGGGGCTCAGAGTGGATCAGCTGTGCCTCTGTGTCTGAACCCATTCTGAGCTAGGCTTGGAGGAAACAGCACAAAGTACAAGGCTGGGCGGGCATGTGCTTGAGGGCTTCCTAGGCACACAGATGGACAGACAGACAGACAGATGCACACATACACACACACACAGGCATGTGACAGAAGTCTTTCTGTGAAAGAAGGCAGAACCAACATAGCCACCGCTCTCAACCACAGCTAAGGTCCAGCCACCGCCACCGGCACTCCTGAGCTGGAGTCAGATGATTAAAATATTTCCACTCTCTGGGTAAAGAACCACAGGTCTGAGCTCCGGGAGGGCTCCTGTACCCATCCCAGCCCGGGCACACAGTCCGAGGTCGCAAGACTTCTCCACAACCATGCACCCACAGATGAGCACCGGATCAGGCAGAGGCAGCCGCCCCAGGATTCTACCTGGTGCTACGTCTGTTGTCCCTGCTGACAGATCAGGGGCTGCTTGTATGTGGTAGCCTCCTTGCTCCCCTGAAGGTCCCCTCCCACCTCAGCTGTCCTTTTCTTTGCTTCTGTCACACCCCATCTTAGCTGCAGAAGGAATTCTCAGTCCTGGAAGAGAATGAGGGAGACCCGGATCACTGCCCATTCCCACCTGGAGCCTGGGGTCCTGATACCAAAGCCAAAGAGTTGAGAGAACTCCAGGTGCTACAGCTGGGCTGAGGAGGCAGAAGCCCCTCCCCATCCCATGCTCAGGCCCTGTCCCCTCACCACACAGCCCAGTATAACAGCCCCCTGACACTAGCGTCATGACAAGAATCCCACCCAGCTTGGCTCTAGAGGCAGTGCAGCAGCCCCTCCCTAAGCCTGTTTATCGACGACCAGGAAAGGGTTTTAATCTCAGAAACAGTCAAGGTGGGGACAGGGAGTGGGGGTAGCTGGGAGGGCCATATGGAACCTGTTTGAGGCACTGGGTCAGAGCCCAGTTACACCTCCACGCATTGGGGCGCCGGCCAGCTCTTGGCTTTGCCTGCTGAGCTCCGCCAGAGGGGGCAGGAACGTGGGAGAGCAGACAGGCAGGCCACATGGGGACAAGCGTGTGCTACATGTGCACGCGGTTGCTGTCCTTTATGTGCTGACTGCCTGGCTGGCTGCCCAGGGCATAGACGGGGACTGGCTTTAGAAGGCCCAGAAACTCAGAAATCTGTGGGAGTTACAGGGGTCGATGGAGTGGCATATGAGTCTCCCCAAGGCTGTTTCAGGGACTTGTCTAGGAATACCACTCTTGGGTTTGCCTCACCATTTCCTCTGCTGGGCCTCTGGTGGAGATAGTTCTGGAAACTCCCAAAAAGTACCATTTAGTTTCACTTTGGTTGTGCGGCCTCTGCACACAGCCAACTGTCTGTCTCTCTGTCGGCCTGTCACAAACCCAGTCTCACTCCCAGATGTCAGACCTATGTAATGCCAGGTGGGTCAGGTTGACTTTATGATGGATCTGACTAAATACTTGACTATGCTGCTTGGATTTTCACCTCACTGCACAGAACTTTGGACTGATCCAGGTTTTGGATTAACCTTGCTGGATTTTGGACCAATCTCACCAAACTTCCAACCAACCACCTCAGTCCATGGGAAGCCTGAACTTCTGTCTAGACTCCCAGGACTCTGAGATGAGCTGATGGAGTTCTGAGTGATTTTGCAGATGTTTTCACAAAATTTGACTGAAAGTAACGTGACCTGACTTTCCTGGGTTTTTAACCCAGCTGACTGGATTTCTGACGGGTTAGACCGAAAAACTCTAATTGACTTTACTGAATGTTATTTTAAAAGTTAAACTTCTTGAGTATCTGACTAAGTTCTCTGGATTCTTTTACTGAATTGGCCAGATGAGGCTAAATAGCAGGAAATCGTGTGGAGAGGCTTGACAGGCAGGACCAGGCACAGGGCTGAGCCCTGCCTCCCCGTCCAGTCTCTCCCAGAGCCACCCCCAGCTATAGAGAGATGGAGCAAGGGGCGCTGTGGGTGCCTCATCCTGCTCCCAGAGTCTCCCAGCATTCTCACACCTATCTCTTCATTGCCACTTCCACCTGCCATTCACTGCCTTCCTTCTCCTTGTATTCAGCATGGCCCTAGTCTTGGATCTTGGCATTAGGAACTTTAGGAAATCACGCTTTCAAGTCAGTTTTCTTTGAACCAGTTTCCAGCCGGAAAGTCATAGAAACCAGAGCTCCATAGCATGTGCTGTTCTCTGCCCACATGTCTTTTTCCTCCTATACATACTTACTGAGCCTTTATTGAAAATTCCTTGTATGTCAGACATGACTTGGGAGCTAGAGGCACAGAAACACAAACCCTGCCCTCTGTACCTCACAGACGCAGAGAAATGCAAACTGTCAGGCCTGGGGCACCAAGTGCCAACTGGACAGTGCAAGAACAAAGCAGGGCAGACTTCTTGTGGGAGGTACCATCTATTCATCCATCAACATTCAGTTCAAGCAGCACCTCTTCCTTGAAGAGCTTTTAGATTCCAACAGAATGGAGAATACTTGTCTCTCTCCAGAGCTCCTTTGGTTTTGAACAGAAGAAGCAGCGCCAACTACCACATTGCCAGTTTCTCCATTCCATTCCAGATTTGCTTCTTTTTGCTCTCTACTATCTCCATGTGGTCAAGAGTGGTTAAGGGCTCCCCGGTGTATGAAAGTTAAAGAACTGTTATGGGGAGCAGGGCTGGGAGAAACTTCCATCAGTGGTTCTGTCATGGCTGGGACGGTACCAAGGAGCCCTGGTGTCCTGACCATTGACTTTTCTGGACAGAGACCTAAAGGTAGATCAAGGGAATTCGTATATCAATGGGACTCTCCCAACCTGCAAGAGAAAGGTCACTTGTATTGTTCACTATTCCAAGCTATGCACCAATCTGAGGTACAAGAAGACTGGAAGAGGTTTCTCAGATGTAGACATCCCACATGCTACCCCAAAGCATCCCATTGTCTAGGAAGGGTAAGGACAGTCTTTGCTTCCCTATGGGCCTTTGTAATGTCCAAGATACTTTCCACACATTCTCCCTTTGATGGATGTTTATTGAGCTTTTGCTTTGTGCCTTGTAAGCAATGATATGAGCAAGCACAGTGCTAGGCTCTTCACACACATCACTGTTTGGCCCTCACAATGACCCCTTGGTAAAGATGAACATAATGAGCCCAGAGTATATCCATTTCTCCAGCACACACTGCATTAAGTGGCAGAACCAGAATTTGAATTCACCTCTTGAAAGGGACTCAATCCCCATAATTCATATCTCAATCTCCAGTCCTTTTGCAACTTCCCCCAATAATTCTGAAATGTTGGAACAGGTGTTAATGTCCCCTAGTAAGGAAGAGGGAAGTTTGTTGGGCCAACAGGGGTACCAAGCCAGGTTCCAGCTCCCATACTGCTCAAAGAGAACACCTGCCCTGATGCAGTGTACAGACAGAACACCTGCCTACCCCAGGCTCTTGTCCCCAGAATTTCCTCTGCTGTGTGGTGCTCAAGCTCTTTTCAGAATTGCTCTTGCTTCATTCCAACCCACTTGGCCAAGGCCTTTGGGCTCCATGACAAAGTCAGCATTTACCCAAATGTCAACAGACCAAATCTATCTTCCGTTTGCAGAATGGGCAGTATCAACTGGGCCTGTTTCTCTTCCATCTCTTCCCACTAACTGTGGGCCCCTTCCTCAAAATGTTCAAGCCTCTTGTTCAAAGCTAAGGATTCTCCAGTTGTTTGGAGACCTACTCAGTGTAAACTGCTGCTCAGGGCAAGATGCAAAGTTCTAGGATGCAAACACAAAGGTAAGTTTCCAGACTCTGGAATTTCATCCTCAAAGTGTAAGAAAGCTCATGCAAGTCCTGAGGAACCCCCAAGCTTATGGGGGGCCTTGTCCACTGGGGGTCCCATCCTCCAGGTTGATCTCATGGGGATTCCCTTCGTTTAGGGCTTAAAACCTTGAAAACTTTAATTATTCAGAAACAAGACAGACCACAGGAGCAAAACTCTTTGGAATAAGAAAACTGGAGTTAATGCCTTGCTCTGGCCATTCACTTGTATAGTCTTAGTCCTCAGTTTACCCCATTGTTTACATGACAGGCCTGGGGTTTGTCTTCAAATATGATTCTAAATTTGGAATTTGTCACATCCTTTGACAAGACCAATTTGGGAAAATAATCCTGATGAGGAAGTTTTGTCTTCAAGACACAGTTCTATCATTCCATTTCCGATGGCAGATGGACTCAATTATCTATGCACTAGTTAGAACAATAAGATGAGGAAGAGAAGCAATGTGACATTTATGGAGCACTGACTCTGCACCTCCTTCTAAGCATCCTGAATGTGGTAACTCATATAATCCCCCAACAATCCTACCAGACAAGTGTTAATGTTACCCCTCCCCCATTTTACAGATAAACAACCTGAGGCCCAGAGAAGCAACATAAACAATGTACCAGGTGAAGTTCATGTGGCAGGAAAGCAGCAGAGCCAGGCTTTGAAATGGGGCAGGCCATTCCAGCATGCACATGTTTAATGACCTTCTGCTCGGTCCACTGCAAGACTAAAGAGGCATCTTTGGAATTCCAGCCCAGAAGGGAAGTTCCAGCTTGTGTATCTGTTGTTCTAATAAAAGTTGGGGAAGTGATCAGAGATAAGAGAGAAACAATATCCCCTGGGAGCTCAGAAGAGAGGCAAGAGCCTTTAACTGGAAGGAAAAGAGAGGCTTTCTGGGGAGAGAATGTTTCCACCAGGCTTTGATGGACAGGTAGAATAGAGAGCCATGGAGGCTGGAGAGAGGGAGCAGCGGTGGTTGTGTTTGGGGAGGGCGGCTTGTCCTGCCAGAGAAGGACAGCCTGAAGGAAAGGGATTGGAAGAGAGGACATTTGAGGGGAGTCAAAATGGGCTGTGAAAGCTTCCTTTGTACCTCTGGAGATACGGCAGCAAAGGCACCTGGGCATGGTTGGGACATGGCCAGGTGCTTTGGGAATCCCATGTGGAGTTAGCAGAAGCAGAATGCACTCAGGGATCTGGCAGGAAACAGTTTGACCTGAGCTCAGCAGGTGGACAAATAAACTTAGTGCCCATGGAAGGGGAAGAGGGACCAATGGGGAATGGAAAGGCCTTGAAGACTCCCACAAATTAACAAGGGCAAGAAACCCCATCACAGGACCTGGTGAGGGCAGGTAGCACTACAGCAAGTGCTGAAGACCTTTAAGGTTGCTGCCACTTCCGGGAACATGCCCCAGAGCAGGAATGAAGGGAGAACAAGCCATCAGGTCTCTTTTGGGGGCATTCCACTGGCAGGCACCGGAACTGGCCCCTGGCTGTAGGAGTCTACAGGGCCAGGGTTTGGGGACATACAGCAGGGCAGAGAAGGATGAAGAGAGGACAGGAGCGGAACAGGCAAACAAAAGATTCATTAACCAGCCCAGAGTAGAGCGGCCATGATGATTTGGGCAGAGAGAATGTGAGAGATTGAATAGCGACATTGGAAAGGAAAAGGAGGTGCTGGGGACAAATGTGAGGAGCAAAAGGAAATAAGATGGACAGAATTTGGCAAGCAGCAATCTGTAAGGGCAAAGATCTTGGGAGCCTGCTAAGTGCCAGGGATGCATGTAGCGGACCTTCAAAGTTAATTTAAAAATAAACTAACATGAAGATCTGCTCAAGCGTGTTTTTAATCTGAAAGACTTGAAATGCACACGAGGTAACGAACAACAAGATGGACAGGTGCAGAAATGATCGGAATCAAAATGGAGCCACTGTGTCAAGCCCTAACAACAATAACAAAAAATAGAACCGGGAAGTTGTGACAGAGGAGATCTTACACCTGTATGCTTGATAACAAGAATTGTCACCAGAGACTTTACCAGAAGCTTGTACAGAGACCACCACAACTTGACCAGAAAAACTTCAGCAATGATATAGATTTAGGAAAATGATCTCGCTGGGGCCTCCAAATGATATAGGAAAAATTGATCCCGGACCTCCGAATGATGTGGGGGAATGAAACTCCCAACCTATTATATGTACGGCACAAGTTTGTGTTCTCTAAAATCAAAGAATGAATTTTAGGAACAACGGAGGGTAAGAGCAGAAGATATTTATTGAGAGAAAGAAAGCTTCTGTCTGAGGGACAGAAGGGGGCCCGAGCGGGTTGCCAAAGATTCTGTCATATTTAGGGACTTTTATAGAGTAAAACCATGATGGGGAAAAACTGGGAACTCACAAGGCAGATGGGCATAAGGTGGGACATAACCATGGTTAACCAATAAGATTAATTGCTCAGGTAGAATTGATTAAATCAAGGACAAATGGGGAGGCAAGCCACGTAGTAAGCGAGGGATATTAACAATAATGACTCTTCCTGTAAAAGGGTGGGATGCTGATTCCTGACTTCCTCAGGATGATATAGAACTACTTAGAATATCAGTCCTTAGCATATGGGTGTATTTGTTTTGCCCTTTGTCTTGATATCTGACCTGCAGGGAGAGGTGTAGGTCTCCTCCAAGGTCACCAAGACCTCTGGTTCTCTGTGCCGGTTTTCTTGAGGGCCTAGTGCTGTCTGACTGCCTATAATATTTCTGTCTAACTCAGCTGCCTGTAACAATATCTGTTCATTAACTGTGTCCAACCTTGACCTCATGCCACTCTCACCACCCTGGTCCTTGATCTTTGTAGCTGAGGATAGTTGATTCAAACAATTTACATAATCTTCCTCATTGTGCCTTTAAAATCTTCCCTTTGTCTCAACACCTTTGAATAGGTACATAAGTTACTAGGCACATGTATTCCCTATTGTGATGCTCTGTGATTCCCAGACACAATTATTAACCTTTGGAGAGTCTCCCTCCATTTTCCCTTTGGTTTTTCACAGGTGGAAAGGCCAGGGCAGAAGGATCATCTCTTCATTGTAGTCACCACTCAGCTGGCCTGGACCCCTTGGGTGATCTTCCCCAGCCTTCAGAAGTGTGAACTGAGACCCTGGGAACTTCGGTGGTCTGGGGAAGGTCACAAAGCAAGACTGCCACAGTCCCACTACTCTCACCCCTCCACAGCTGGGCTGATACAAAAGACAACTGTCCTGCCCAGTCCAGCCCGGAGAGCCAGGACTAACGCTACCACCTTCCCTGTGCTTGGGACGGGCCTAAGTCCTCCCACACCCACCCTCTCTACCTAGCCCCTTTGCAGCCAAAGCCCCAAGATGATTGCATCCCACTTGAAAAAAGCCACAGGAACCAATCAAAAATGGTGTCTGGCCAGGCATTTTCCCAAATGAACTCCCATTTCTGTGTTTCCACAGGCTTGTCTCCATTCAACAGGTTTCTGGGGAAGTCAGTTGCAATGACGAATTGTGAAATAAATGATACCACTCAAAGCAGTTTCATTATCCTCTAACAGATTTTTGGCAATTCCTCAAGTCTGGCTTGTTTTATGTCTAATTACATATCGCTGTACATATCCTCCATATGTTAAGTTTCACATAATAAACACATGGAAAATCTTTCTCTTTTTCCATCAGTCGCTGCCCAGAAATGAACAGATTTCTTGTGTGTGCTTATGCAATAAAGAAATGTTTGTTTCAGAGATGGTGACACTTTATAACCCGGGCTTTATGGGCCCTGTCACTCTGATTCAGAGGGTTTGATGAGGCCTTTTTGCATTGTTTTTGCCTGGAAGCAAAGGACCTCATCAGAATTAATGTCCTGGGATGGCTAGAAAAGCAGCCAGTGCCCAATCTGGGAGCCAAAGGGGCTGCCAGGCTATTGAAAGGTGGCATGTTAGGCTTCTGGGGATGGGGCTTGGCTACAAAGGCTTCATGGAAAAGTGAAGTTATTGATAGTTGTGGGGCACCTGGTTTAACCATTGGTCTACAAGCATCCAGTCAGTTCCTTTCACGTATCCAAGCAGGTTTTAGAATTGGACTGAGTTAAGGGCCAAGATCTACTGCTTACCAGTCATGTGATATCACTGGCAACTGCTTTGAACTTCAGTTTACTCACCCATAAAGTGGGAATGCCAAGGTGTGGCCTCCTTAGTGGGGTCATCATAGGAATTAAGTGAGATGATCCCCTTGAAAGGGCTCCAGTGTAAGCTTCAGGATAGCTCATCATTACTATTACCATTATTGTTATTATTCTCACACCACCAGTTGTAGGGGTGGACTGTGGTGGGTTACTAACTCGAGAAACAGAAGATGAGACCCCTGAACTCACAGTCCTGGATTTCAAGTCCAGCTCATGACCAGCTGAGGAGGCAAGGGTTGCATGCAGGGGCAATTAAAAAGCAACCTGGATCTGGGCTGGAGCACAGATTGTCAGTGCAGAAAGGCCGGGGTGCTGAAGACTGGAATCCATGAGGGCTTCCTGGGGGACATGGAACCCAGGCAAAAGACACAGTGAGATATGGGAAATGAATGAAAGGGGCATGACTAAAAGAATGACAAGAAAAAGCACAATGTTTTTGTGACTGCATAGAACCATTTATTATCTATTCCTCAAACACATGTGGCACATCCACTATCACAAATCCTGCTGGCCAAGTACCAGGCAGTTTGAAAGGCTGGGGCGCATCAACCTCCAACATGGCCCTTGCTCCCAATCTAGGGGTCACTGCCATACACAGAAATCCAGAGCCCTAATAAGACTTTACAAGGTAGAGAAGCAAGGTACAACATGGTTGAAATGAGGGTAGGCGACACAGCTGGGTAACATTTGACCTGGCCCAACTGGCGACAAGAACATGCAATGGGGCCAGTGGGGACTAAGTCTGCCTCAATATTCCAAACTGAAGGCCACTCCAACCCATTGACTGTAAGTTCCACGTGAGCAAGGACCTTGTCTGCTACATTAGAACATGAATTGGCAAGACACGGATGCTCGAAAAGTTGTGCGAAGGGAAATAGCAGCTATGTGATGGTGGTAATTGAACTGTGTCCAGCTTGTACCTTCTATTTGGACTCCCACCCCCACCCCACCCCACTGCACTCTTCTTCCTGTTCCACCTTACTCTCTGCCTAGGAAACTAGGGCTCTGGCTGTGCTTGGGTTTGATCAATCAGGAGCCAGGCAGGAAACTGGGAAAAATGATGGAAGCAACTGGATTGCTCCCTAAAGAATCTTTTCTCCTGGGTCCCTCCATAGACGTTCCTCTCAAGGCAGCCTCTATTACACATTCATGATCTGTCCTGGGTGCTGGTAATCTCTCTGTGATGGTGAAGTTTATGCACCAACCTGAATGGTCCATGAGCTGCCCAGATGTCTCCAGATGAGACCAGCATTGAAACTGGTGGCTTTTGTTCTATTTGCCCACCTACTGAGGGCAAATAGAACCAAAGATGATAGAAGGGGGAATTTTCCCCTTGTTTTTCCCTTTCTGCCTGTCTCAGTTAGGACATTGGGTTCCTGTTCACTGACTGGAATCTACATCATTTTCTACCTAGGTGTCACATCTTTGGACTCAAAGCTGAATACATAACTAGCTCACAGACTGAAGATCATGAGATTTCTCAGCTTCAAGTGAGAAAATTCCTCATAACAAATTGCTTCTTATATGTAGATTCCATTGGTTCTGTTTCTCTGAATAATCCCAGTACACTCTGCTTCTTGTAAGCCAGGCTACTGGTGGTAACCTTGGTTCTACAGAGTCCAGGATTATGAATCTCCACTACAGTTCTCTTCGCTCTGACCATACCTGTAAATACCCCTTTGTAAGTTCAACCTCCTTGAATTATCCTAAGTGTGACATCTATTTCTTTTTGAGACTCTGACTTATAGTCTCCAATTTCGAACTTCCCTATAGAGAAGTATCATACTTCATCTCAATCCTGGGAGCTTGGTGAAAGATGTAAATTCTGATGGACACTTGATTGAGCATAACCTCCCTGATTCAATCATTTTCCTGCTCTACAAATACACCCACACATAGTGTTACATTTCACTCAATAATGGTGTCTTATACAGGATTGTTATTCCATAAGATTATAATGGAGCTCAAAAATATACCTAATGACATGTGACCATCACGATGTCACAACACAATGCATTGCTCACAAATTTTTGGTGATTCTGGTATAAGTAAAGCTATAATAAACAACTATATTGTTGGTTTATATGTTTATTGTGATACACCTTATACTTCTACTTATTTTTTTAAAATGCTTCAAAACAGTATACTTCATACATCTCAGACTTAATCTCTCTGTCTCTGTGTCTCTGCCTCTCTATCTCTCTCACTGTATCTGTCTTTCTGTGTCTCTCTCTGCCTGTCTCTGTCTCTGTCTCTGTCTCTTTCTCTCTCTCTCTCTCTCATGCTGGAATTGAACCTAGGACCTCACACATACTAACCACATAATCTGCCACTAAGCTATACCCCCAACTAAGCTATACTCTGTGTTTACCACATCTCTTGATTGATCAAGAGGCCATGTTGAGAGACTGACCTATACCCACCAGGAATGTGTAACTACATCCTGTCATAGTCACACAATGATAAAATCATCTTACAGCATATTTCTCAGAACATTTCCTCTCTGTTAAGTGACACATGACTATCCTATCCAAAATGTCCCAATGCCAACTTTGAATCTTCTTCCCTTCTTTTGCCCCACTGGTAATCTCAGTGGGTGACCACCACCCACACAAGTGGCAGGAGAAATGAAAGAACATGGAATACTGGATCTGAAAGGAACCTAGAGAGCACCTAGACCAACTTGCCCTCCACCACTTTCCTTCTATCCCTAACTGCTCTGCCCCTTCTGCAATGACCAGCAGAAACACCGAAACGGCACCCAGGATTTGGAAGCAAATTTGTTTACATCGGTGGGCACTGATCAGGATCATTCCCAGAGTAGCAGGCCCTGATCTCCGGAGGTCTAGGGCTCATACGGGACAGGAAGTACAGAGGCAGAATGGCTTGTCAATCGGGGATTGGTTTATACAACGTGCAACATAGTGACCAGCTATGCATCACAGTGCCCAGCCATTTCTAAGAGACAGAAGCAACCAGAACTGAAACAGGAACTATTACCTGGGAAACTAAGAAACTGAAGTATACTGACTGGGAGGGACCATCTTCTGTGACATTTCCACTGCCATGACAGCTGCATCCCCTTGCCCAAGAGTACTGCTGCCATTACCATCTCCTTCACACCCATTAACCTCATGTTCACCTCCACAGCTATACTTACAGAACCATAGTTACATGCACCACCCTACAACACATGCCCAACACACCAACGCATGCCCAAACCAACACCAACATCCCCACCCTACACCACCACCCCCACCCTACACCACCACCATCACCACCATTACCACATCAAGCGAATTATCGTCATCTCCACCATCACCACCACCACCTCCACATCAGACACCACCATTGAGGACAGCACAATGCCCAGGAAGATATGTAATTCACAAAAGGTCAAATGCTTAGTGGCTTAATAAGACCCAAGTCAAGTCGCTTAACTGTTAGTCAAAGAGGCTGTCTGAAATAAACAGTGACTTCAACCACAATTTAAAATTTAAAAGGAAATAAAGTCCATATGAGGAGCACAGTATGGTATCAGAAAACAATATCTGACTCAAACCGATTTTTTACAATGATTTACCATCAATCTGTCTTTAACAAAAACAAGACAAAATGAGAACAGAGTCCTATATTTTGGTTTTGTGTTACCCAACTCTGGTGAGCTTTTGAAGAATAGTACCAAGTTTGGAACTTTCTTCTATTTATGCTCCAACTTCCAAATTTTTAAGAAATTCGGTTTTTTTATCATGAGTACTAGCTTGCACAAGTTAATAAAAAATCTCTTTGGGTTAAAGCGTGAGCTACAAAATTCACACACAAACTCCCATCAGGAATGCTCACGGTCAGGGCTGGGAATACAGCTCAGCGTCACGAGCACCTGCCTGGCAAGCACAGCAAGGTCTTGAGTTCGAGTCTCAGTAACAATTAAAAAAAAAAGGAAGAATGTTCATGGTCATATCCTTACAAATGAATTGTGTCTGGCATCTTGTTTTCTAGAAAATAGTTAATGCTTTGCCAAACACCAATAATGCTGCTTACTTGTATTTTCCAAGGGAGTTTTATTTGGTTCTTAAAATAAGCTCCAAGAGTGGCATCACTGTCATCACTTTCCAGCCCAGGCTGCTGAGCTGAGACGTTGAGCGTCTATGTGACTAAATGGCAAACTTAGAGTGAGGCGACAATAGCAGCAAGGATGATGCTGGTGGCAGATGCATGCCAAGCGCACTGCTGTGCTAACCTGCTTACATGCCTGCCCACACCTGATGAGGCCTGGGAGTCTCATGGCTGCCCCGACCCATATAACAATCCTGATTGTTTGCAAAGCATTCTGCTAAACCAGGCTCAGCCTGGCCCCTCTGGGTCCTATGAGAAGAAGCCATAAAGAGCTCCTGTGGAGCTTTCTACCTCCCGGGGAGATAGAGAGAAAGGTGGCGGTGGAGGGGGAGAGAGGAGCAGTTTACATTCAGATCTCAGGGACATTACGGAGTGCCAGGGGCTAAGTGGCACGTCCCAGGGTTCAGCTGCCCACCTGAGTGACCTCAACAGAAAAGGTGACAAGGAACCCAGGTTACCGTAGCATCCCAACCCAACCCTACACCAGACCCTGCAGCCACAGCCTTCCTTGCCCCAGGCATCATGCTGCTCCCTTTGCGTGGACTCGTAGCACTGCAAATCTCAGTTGGCAAATCGAGTGGGTAAGAAATGGAACTTTCTCCAGCTTCGGACTCCGTTTTTTCTGCATTTTGAAGGCCCATGTATAGTGCATCTTAGTCTCACACAGCTCAAGTTTCATATCTTTCCCCCAAAGGATCCCTGAGTATCAGTGGGCAGGGAGTGAGACCTCCATGTTCTAAGTCCACTTGGTCATCAGGGAAGTGTCCTGGGGTCCAGTCCAGGAGGGGATGAGAAAGTCTCTCCAACTTCTCTTGGCCATAGTTGTATCAGGGACCTTTCTACTACTTTCACAACCTGATGGGTCAGAAAGACCACAGTGAGGATGTCCAAGGCTTGTGACCTTGTCACAATGCATAGCCCTGTCCTTTCTCTGGGCCTTGCTACCTACTCAGAAAAGGAGGTACGAGCCCCCCCCCCACTCCAGATTCAACCCCATAAGGAGACATGATCCTCACAGAGCCCCACTTCCTCCTCCACAAGGGAGGACTTTTCTAGTCGGTGGGGGTGGGACTGCTTTTACTCCCCCAGAATGTTTTTCTGTATCTGCTGCTTTTATTGCTTCCCCTAACGCCAAAGCTGTTTCCCATAAAAGTCAAACAGAGGCCCCTTCTGCTTCCCGCTGCTTTACACTGTCACGTCCTCTCCCTGGGGCAGGGAACAGCAAAGAGCCTGCAGAGGGTGGGGAAGGAAGGAAGCGCACAGAGGAAACAATGCCAGTCGATTTTTCAAAATGTAGCAGCAGATGGTGTCTCTGTGAGCGGCACTGCAATGCTGTGACATGGATACTTCCATTGTGTCCATTTTATAGATGAAGAAATGAAGGCTGAGGTATGAGAGGGACTCCACCGGCCTTTGGACCCTGGTGACTTGATCAGCTGTGCCCTGGCCTCATGCTCTACTTCTCTCCTGCCTCCTTTGGGCTTTGATGGGCAGTGTTTGGGCACTGCTTTGGCAGCAGGAGGGGACCCACGTGGTCTCCAGTGTCCCCAGCTCCTACTGACCCTGTCAGCCCCAGCTGCACCCCTGATGCAGGACCTCTGAGACCCCACATCAAACCCAATTTGTCACTTGGTCCAGAGGCACCAAATGCCATTTTTCTTAAGGAGCAGATGTCGGAGCTGACAGGGACTTCCTGCCTGGTTCGCAGCCAGTAATCAATAAAGCAAATATTGGCGATCATTATTTATGTGTCCTCTGAGCCTCACAGAAGCCTAGTGAGGAAGTTGTATTCCTGCTTTGGCAGAGGAAAATTATTTTTGTGAGTTCACAGGCCAGAGGGTAGTGTTGAAATCCTTCATCCACCAGTGGCCAGAGTGGGGCCCCAGGTCATCCCCTGTCCCTTGAATGATCAAGACCACAGAGCTGCTCCCAGACACTGGGGTAACGGACTCCATGGCCACCACCAGGGGTTTTTCTTCTTCCATGCTTGTCTCTGGGGCTGCCCAGCAAGGATAGGCCCTCAGAAACTGGTCAGAGAAGGAGGCGGTCCTGTCGACCTCACAGGACCTTTCTGCTTGACCCAGCCAACCTGCAGAGCCCTGGCCTCTTTGCAAACAGGCTGAGGCCCAGCCCTCCCCTGCCCCCTTCCCTGACCACTTATGCCTGCTGAAAACCCAGGTGGCTCAGGTTTGGCTAGGGTAACTGAGTTCATAGCGACAAGAAGGGGAGCAGCAGGAAGTAGGGGTCACTGTCGGTCTCCTCTCATATTCCAGGCCTCCTAGTAAGCTTCCCACATGCCCCTGGCCACCCTGGAGCCTTGGTGCTCTGACCCTTATGTCTGAAGTTGCCTCTAGCTGTAGCTCCAGATCCTGGCACCTGAGGAAATCCACCCTTCTCCTCCTCCTCAGGTAAGAGGTGAGGAGCTCAGCACTTTGGGGAAGCTGTCTCTCCCCACAAAAGGCTCTGTCCCTGCCAACCCATGCCCTCCTGTACCATGGCAGAAGGATATCCCTCAAATTTAAGTGCCAGTTGCAAAGCCAAACTTTTAAACACACACACACACACACACACCCTGCATAGGTGTATTTAAAACATTTTGTCTCATAGGCTACTGGTGAAGAACTTTCACTCTCAATGACCTTGAAGCACTGGCTTAGGCAAAGCACCATCAGAGGATGTGGGGCCTTTGTTTCTCCCATGGTCCTGTTCCAGGAAGCCAGTGGGCTCTGATACCCAGCCCAGGCTCTCTCCATCCTTCCTGGTGCACCTAGCCCTGTAGAGTCTCCACCTGTGGGGGAAACCAGCTAAGGTGTCAGCGAATCCCACCCCATCCTTGTCTATCCTTGGAGTCCCAGTGTGCCCATCTTCCTACTGTGATCGCAGGGCCATCAGGACGGTCCCCATCCAGCACAAACCTAGGAGGCCTTCTCTTAGGCCAGGTCAGGCAGCCCTGCCACCTCTCAACACACACACTTCTGCCCATCCAGGACAGCAAGGAAGCCATCCCCACTGGGTGACCATCACCACCCCCAGCCCACACTCTGGCTGGACAGACAGATGCAGTGGTCAGGAGGGTCAAGAACCATCCTCAGTGGCCCAGCTCATCTGGGGCCTCAAGAGAAGCCCAGGCAGGAGGATATCAGGGTCGTCATGTGAACTCAGAGAGAGAGACCTGCAGTTCCTGATGTGAACCTCAGCCTGAGTGGACTGAGATGTTCCAGGAAGTGCAGGCCTGGCTGGCCGGTGCGGAGCAGGCTCCCTTCTCCCTCTGACTGCCCCTCCAGACAGGCTCAGGGGGCCGACTCCACGGACAGTAGGGAAGCAAACAGATTTCAGTGGCTCTAGCAGTGTCATGTCTAGTGTTAGGGTTGAGTGTGCTGTTCAGTGCATTTTCCTTGGAGGGAGCACCTCTCATTCAGACTGGCTTCCCTTCCTTCCAGGCAGTTCTCACACACTTCCGGAGCTCTCCAGTTGGCCAGGCAGACCTCAGACTTGGCAGTGGTTTGAGGATTCACCTAGCACCCAGGGTCCGTTTCTCTGGAGCTTCCCATGTATCCACTGAGAAGGCACCTGTGATCCAGGAGCTTGCAGGCCTCTACCTTCTGCAGGTCCCACTGAGCTCCCAAACCCCCACCCTGCAACCAGGAGAGGCAGCTGGATGCACTGGTTGAATGGTTCCCAAAACCTGATTGCTCTGAGCAGTGACATTCCAGGTGTCCTTCCAGGTACCATGCACCCCAATCTGGTCCCTGATGAAGCCCAGGCTGCCGCCTCCACTATTCCTTCTCCTTGACCAGTGCTTGGCTGCCTGGCCACATGCCCAAATCCCAACTCGGCCCCTCATGATATCTTCTGTCCTGGATGGTTTCATCCCATTTGGGCCTGAAACCCTGTAAAGAGGCCTCCTCTGGTGCAGGCAGAGTGCAGATGCTGCCTGGCAAGGGAAGCGGGATCTGGAGTCTGTCTTCTTGCAGGGACCTGTCCCTTCCCCGGGGCTGCATGCTGGGTCTAACAAGCCACTTCAGGGACTGAAATAGCTGCAACAGAGAGGATTCAAAGGTGCATGGCCACTGAGCCATCTCAGGGCCAGCAGGGGTGAGCTCAGGGACCCAGGTAGGGTGAGGAAACCACATGGAATCAGGGATCCAGGTCCCAAGGCTCAAGCATGGTGATGGATTTTGGCAAGACAGGGGACCCATGTGGACCAGAATGGGGCAGAAGCTGCCAAGATGCCTGCTGGGCTCCCAGCTCCCCATCTGTAAATGGGCCAAGTCTGCAACGGTGGGCTGAGCCTACATGGTGGAGCCAGCAGGTCTGCTCTGCAATCTTTGAGGAGTTCTTTAACCTCGCTGAAACCTAGAGCCATCATTCAAAGAAACTGATTCTCTGCAGCTGTTGACAGGGCTGTACAAAATGTACATGAAGTTCCTGGCATAGAACAGGGCTCAGGAATCAGGAGTGATAGTTCTTACTTCATAGCCCTGTCTGGAGGATTAAATCAAATGAGATAATGGTTGTGTGGCAGCGTGGTGAAATATGGTATCCGGATGGTAGCGATTACCACTCTCCCCGGGCTTCCTCATCCTCCTTCTCTCTTTCTAGTTTAACTGTTCTGGCTTAACCTCTCCTTGGTCTCTTTCTCTAATTTCGTCTCCATCCTCCCATCTCCATACCCATTAGAGCCAACATCCAAGACATTTCTTCTTTCCTCACTCCCCATTACCCTTCATGTCCAAACTCTGCAGCAGCCTCACCCCAAGCCAACAGCTCTCTTCCCTGAGCTTCCTCCACGGCCTCTTCTCTGTGTTCATGTGTACCGTGCACCATCTTCCTTGCCTAGCATGCTTACGGTTGCCAGTTAACATTCTCTCTCAACAAAGGTCCTACTCACCTTGCACGACCTACTTGAGTTCAATTTCTGAGCCAACAAAAAACATTTTTAACCAACTATCCAAAAGGTTCTGTCCTTGGGAGAACCACCTTAAAATTGCCATCCAAGTTTTCTAGCTGGGTGATCTTAGAAAACTTAGGTATTTTCTCGGAGCCTTCCTCCTAGGATAGTTGTGAAGAGTAAATGAAATGAAGTGGTTGGTAACATTTTTGGCATAGTGCCTGGGGCTAACAAAATGATTAATAAATAGTAGCTATTTTGTTATCCCGAGTCTTTGGCATATAAAATGAAGTCACAAATCAGACAGAAATGTTAGTCTTTCACTGTGCAATTAGTGATCATTTATTTGGTTAAAATCAAAACACCTTTTCACTCACCAAGTCCCAGGCCAGGCCTTGTGTCACCCAGCATCCCTGGAGGTCTTGTTATTCAACACTCATCTACAGGTGTCCCAGCTGTGCCGGGAGCCTTGCTAGACATGGGGACAGGTGGCATGCAAACCTGACAAAGGTTCACAAAGGGAGGAGTGGAAAGCAGGTGATAGGGTCACGGGTCCCCCTACAGCCTGGAACATGGACAGTGAACAGGGATATGACTCCCACTTTGGCCACAAACCCTGGCCCATCTACCCTGGGCCCTGTTCCCTCCCTAATGTCCCTGACCTTTCACCCGGCCTCCCTCCTGTCCCAGCAACAGTGACACCTCGGTCCTGGCTCCGAGTCTCAGCATATGCTCTTCTTTCTGCTCACCAGCCCCAATCTCCAAGGACATAAGGGCCCTCGAACCCATCTCTGTCCATCCTGGTGGATACTCTGCTTTCTTTTTAGATCTTATAAAAAGAGCTCAGGACCTATTTGAATCCCACTTCCTGTCCCCCTCCTCAGCTACCCCCAGCCAACTTCGGCCCTGGGAGGACCCTCATTCCTGTGAGGACCCTCAGCCCTGTGAGTACCCTCAGCCCTGTGAGAACACTCAGCCCCAGTGAAGCCCTCACCTGATGCCCTGCTTTTATGGTCCTCAGTGGGCCACGAGGCACAGCCTTCTGCATCCCTAGATCTCTCCTAGTAGCATCCTCCTGGTTAAACAGGACCCCTGTTCCCCACATCCCAACCTTCTTCTCCCTCAGTCCGGAGGGGGTAGCTTTGAGGAGCGCACAGGAGAGGGGTGTGAGGGGGTGGGAGGGCTGCACCGACAGAGCGGAAGAGTTACGAGTGACCAGGGAGGGTGAGCTGGCTGATTCGTGCTTGTTGAGTGCTTGGATGATTTGCTACTGTTTGCAGCTGGAGTCAGCCCAGGGCACGTTCAGCTGAGCCACTTGGAACATTTATTCTTTGACCCATGTGAATTGTAGGGGTTGGGGGATTCTCCTGGTTCCCATGTTTGCATCTATGAAGGCCAATTCTCCATGATCCTTCCTGGTGTCCCTGAGAAGGGACCAGAATGTGTTGGGCTCGGAGCCCAGAGGTGACACTAGCTGGAACCCATACCCCAGAGCTAGGTCATTAGATACAATATACTTTCTCCTTTGATGACTTCTCTTCCTTCCAACAGCAATGAACATCACACTGGGCACCAGGTCCCACCAGCTGGTCTCCATCTACTGGTAGATCAGCAGGTACTCTGAACTGGTGGATCACCCAATTGATCCTTCTCTCCTGGGGTTGATCTCCACTAAGGCAGCCACACCCCCATTCACCTCCCACCCACAACAACCCCATCCCATCCCTCACCACTGACACTCACCTCCACCCCCTCCCTAAACTCCCACCCTCAAGGGTACAATAGAAAGGGGTCCCTTGTCTGGGAAACTGAGGAAAGGTATCAGTTTGGAAACTTGTGAGCAAGGATTCCTGAGAACTGCAGAGTTCTGAGGAAATATGCAGAGGGCACAGAGGCATTGCTGGAATGGTCCCTGTGTCAGCTACACAGCCTGCAACCCAAAACCCTGTAGAGCTGTATCACTGGACACCATCCTTATGTTCAGGATTCAGAGTGGTCCTTTGTTTTCCAGGAGAAAGGGCTGTGGGATGTTTCATGGTGTCTGCAGAAGGGTTGTCCCTGTTCTCAAAGGGCTCATAGGATCTTGGATGAGACCAAATGCACTTTTAAAAAGAGCTAAGTAGGTAGCTGTCTTAGTTACTTTTCCCTTGTTGCTCAGACAGAATACCTGACACCCAAAATTAGGGAAGGAAAGGTTTATTTATCTTACAGTTTTTGGAGGTTTCAGCCCATAATCAGCTGGCTCTAAGGCAGGGTGGCATGGCACTGGAGCAACACTTCAAGGCAGCAGCCAGAGTAAAAGGGGGCAAGACCAAGCCTCTTTTTCTCCCTTATATTGTACACAGGACCCCCCCCCCAGGGTGGGTGTAGCATTCACAAATCTCCTTGTCTTCCTTTGCACAGGATGAGGATATTTACAAAGTAAGAACCCTGGCTCCCTGCTGAGTCTCTCAGTTAAATTTCTTACCTTCTCAAATTGACACAATGAACAGATAACTGCTTGTACTCTACACCCCAGGATGCAGAGCTGCTGAGTTACTTAATTAAGCTTCTAGACTTCTCAAGTTAACACAATGTATAAACCATAACAATCCACCCCTTGTCAACATGGCAACCAGACACATTTCTTTAAATCAATCTTCAGATACAAAGACATGCTTATTCTTAAAATTTTGCAACTTGAACATTATAATACATCTTAAGAATCCTTAAGAAGTAGCATTAAGTCTATCAACAATTATATTACATTAGAAACAACATTTTGTCCCTCGACCCCCAAAAACTCATGCACATCCCTTTATGCAAAAGGCATTTAGTCCATCTGCAAGAGTTGCCAAAGTCCTAGCAGTTTCAGTATTGCCAAGTCTGAAAAGGCCAAGTCACAAATCTCCTCTGAGATCTATGGCAAACTCTTAACTGTAACCCCCTGTACAAATGAAAATGAGGTTAAACACATCCAGCATATAAAGGCACAAGATAAACATTACCATTCCAAAAGTTACAAACGGGAATGCAAAGCATTGGAACCAAAGCAAGTCCAAAATCCAGCAGGGCAAACATTAAGTCCTGTTATTCCATGTGCACCATTTGAGACAATCTGTGGCAAATTGTGAGCTCCAAAGGGCTTGTGTGGTTCCACTCCCATAGCACTTCTGGCAGTTGTAGCTCCCATCACTTCTCTCCTGGGCTGGCTTTGCACCCTCATTGCAGGTTTCCTTAGATGATCCATGTTCCTGGCTTTTCCAAACTTCTGAGTTCTCCATTGCACTTTTAGCTTCACACTCACAGTTTCACACACTGCCCTCTCAGGAGCACACTGCCTGGCCTCCCAGGCCTTCTAAAATTGAGGTGAAAGTCTTTTTAATCTCAGAACCTTTGCACCAGTGGATAATGCCAAGGTCTGCTGCCAGCTAGAGCAGTAGCCAGGCTCTCCTCTCTCTTGGCTGTAGGGGTCAAGTGCCTGGATCACTGGGCACTCTGAATCTGATTCTGAGGAACAGATTTTCTATGCTGTCTCCATTTTGGAACCTGGTGTGGCCGCTGCCACCATTCTGGAACATAGTGCTCTGAGGCTTTCTCCTCCAAGCCAAGTCTTTCACTTTTGCAGCTTCAGGGCCGCAAAGCATGGGGACCAGCTGCCTCTTCCTGTGATGCCCACAGGCCATCTTTTTTATTCTGCTCCTCCTCAGCAATCAAGGTCTCAGCTCTGTCTTTACAGTCCACAGCTTTACTGGAGCTTCCTTTCTGGCCAAAGTCAATATTTTAAATCACTATGCTGGGCTCTTTGCTCTTGATTCCCAACATAAACCTGGCTAAAAGCCTCCAATAACAGCCAGGCCACCATTTCTACATTAGGCTGCCTTGAAATTTCTTTTTCTAGACTAATCAGTCCTTCACCCCTAATCTCAGTCTCAGGCAAAGTCTCTGGACATGAGCAGAATGCAGACAAACTTTCTGCCAAGCCATAGCACACATTGTGTGGAGTCCAACAACCAATGCAGTCCTTCTTCCCAGCAGAAACCTCCCAAGCCTGGTCCTTACCAGCAGACGCTCTATCTGCCTTCTGGTCTCCTGAGCTCTGACCAGAATCTCCCATGCAGAACAGCCTAAGTTGTTCCAACTCTATGCATTCAGACAATACCTCTGAACCTTTCCAAATTCTTCCCACAAGTTATTTCCAGAGGCTCTTGAACCACATAGTCAGGTTTAGTCACAGCAATGACCCCACTCCTCTGGTACCAAATTCTGTCTTAGTTACTTTTCCCTCATTGCTGAGACAGAATATCTGATGCCCAAAATTAGGGAAGGAAAGATTTATTTATCTTACAGTTTTTGGAGGTTTCAGCCCATAATCAGCTGGCTCTAAGGCAGGGTGGCATGGCACTGGAGCAACACTTCAAGGCAGCAGCCAGAGTAAAAGGGGGCAAGACCAAGCCTCTTTTTCTCCCTTATATTGTACACAGGACTCCACAAATCTCCTTGTCTTCCTTTGCAAACGATGAGGATATTTACAAAGTAAGAACCCTGGTTCCCTGCTAAGTCTCTCAGTTAAACTTCTGACCTTCTCAAATTGACACAATGAACAGATAACTGCTTGTGCTCTACACCCCAGGATGTAGAGCTGCTGAGTTACTTAATTAAGCTTCTAGACTTCTCAAGTTGACACAATGTATAAACCATAACAGTAGCTCAGGGGTACAGCCCTTGTCTAGCATGGCTGAGACCCAGGGTTCCATCCACTACAAGAAATAAAAAACCCACAGGAATAAAGATAAAGGGGAACCTGGGATATAAGAAATGAAGGTCAGGGTGGCAGTGCCACCACTCTGGAAAGGAGAAGGTCTGACCTCACTGGACAACCTAGGTGCGTCTTTCAAAAAGAGTCTGAGCTGCTTCCCAGGGGTGTCCTGTCTCCTGTCCTCATCACATGGCCCCTGTCTCAGTGCCTGCTCCACGCCTCTTTTACCCAGAGGTCACTCCTGCAAGACCTGCATGCTAAGGAGATGCCCACCAATGACAAAGCCACTCCCTGGCGGCCTGCCTTGATCCATACACACCTGGACACAGAACTCTAGGGCAGCTAACTTAGACAAGTTAAACAAAAACTGAGCAGCACCTCCGGACTTCACTGTGATTCTGTGATTAATTCTCAACTGCTCCAAGCCTCAATTTTTCATCTGTAAGGTGGGAGCTTTGGGAGCTGGAAGCATGTGAGATGAGAATTTCTGAAAGCAGATGGCAGCAGAGGGGGACCAGGATGATTTTCTTGCAGACCCCTTGGAGACGCAGGTCCCACTCAATGACATGGATTTCTCATCTCTGACTCAGAAGTGCCCCAGCTCAGAGGGTGGCAGGAGGATACTCAGAGGAACTGGGGAAGGCAGGGAGGAAGAAATCCTTTCCGCTTTCCATCAGTAAGGACCTCGGGTGGAGACAGCATGGTGGGGGCCACAGGGGGACTGAGGGAGCCCAGACAGCAGAACAGGAAGGTGAGAACTTGGATGGGACGGGTCGGGGCCCATGGGCCTTAAATATAACCCCAACCCATTGTTTCCTTGAGTAATTGTATTTCGCCTTTTTCCCTCTTGAGAGGCAACCTAACAAGGAACTGGCCAAGACCGGGGCCGCCTGGAAGTTCTAGGAACACAATTGTTTCATGATGAAAATTAAAATTGTATATTTTCTAGGTTTAAAAAAGCAAACACATGAAGGTCGTAGATTGGCCCTGTGCCTCCTGGAATCCAGGCTTGTTTGCTATGCTTCCTCAAAGTGCCTGAGGTGGGGCCCAGAGGCAAGGGTCAGCTAGGGGCCACCCTGGGAAGACAGCTGAGGTATTGACCCTATGGGACACGCAGTTGCCCTGCTATCCCTACCCGGGACAGCTCATAAGCACCATGGAGTTAGGGAGCAAGCTCCTTGGCCCTGTCCAGCGCAGACCCCTGACTCAGAGAGGTGACTCACAGTGCTTTCAACACAAGCCAGCTGGCCGGTTGGCCAGGGCCGGAGCAGGGCTGGAGGGGGCGGCCCTCCACTTCTAGACTTGTGGTCCCCAGCTTCTCTTAAAGCAGGCATGTAAATAAATAGCTGCTCTAATACAAATACACACATCTGTGTGCTAGCCTCTGGTGCTGCTCTGGTCTCTCTCACCTCTCTGTTTCTCTCTTTCTCTTTCTTTTTCTGTCTCTTCTTCCCTCTCCTCCCACATTTTGCTCCTGAAAGACTCTCTGATAATTTGAGAGCCTTCCACATTTAGCAGGTGGGTGAGACCCCAGAGTAACAGCTGAGAGGTTGTTATGGGATCGGTCAGTGGGCAGAGCCTGGCCCAGAAACTGGGCTGGGTCTCCAAGTGGGCTGAGTGCCCCATCTCGTCCACCACAGAGGTGGCCTGGAGAAGGTTGCGGGTGTGGAGACCTGCCCCCCTTGGCCCTTCTGCCTCTCCACCTCCTCCAGCTCTACCTGACATTGTGGGGGGCACCAGCCCTCCCGCCCCATTGAAGAGGCTCCTCCCCAAAAGTACAGTGCTCACCCCCGCCCAGACCACCCTGGCAACCTCCTGCCAGTGCTCCAAGGAGAGGGGCTCAGGGGTCAGGCCCCACTTGTCTGGTGGAGCTTCCCGGCAACCACGATGTGCGCTCCTGGAGCCAGAGGCCTGCACTCTTGGCTCCTCCGGTCACTGCTCTCCACGTCCCCAGGCTGCTCTTAAGGGGAAAGCAGGGAGGGGACACAGGGCAGGGATCCCAAGAGCCAGCCTGCCCTTCAGACAGCTGGCACCTGTCTGGGCAGCTGGGCCTGGAAGGGGTAATCTGGAGCAGACTGTGTGAGCTGTGAAAGCGAAGACCAATTCCCACCTTAGTAACAGCACTAACGTCGCCTGACTCTAGGCCAGGGTTGTACTAGGCAGTTTACACCCACAACAGCCTTAGCATTATTCCTATTTTACAGATAAGGGAGCCAACACCCCGAGAGGTCAAGTGACTTTTCCAGGGGCCCAGGATTTTAGCCCCATCTGGCCACAGACCCTGTACCCCGCAGCACCCTCCCATGGCAGTTCCCAAGGAAACCCATAAGAAGACGGTGCCCTTTCTAACACTGAGACAGCACAGACAGAGCCAGCTTCATGCAATTACAGTGGCCCCACTGTTGTCATCTTGGATCTGTGAATGATTGCAAGCTGAGGGTCCAACTTAGGGGTTTGTCCTGGGTCCTGCAAATCCTACAGCCAGAATGAAAACCGTAAGCATCTTGGTCATTCTGTGGGAGGAACAGATGGCCGCCCACCTCGGTCTGCCCAGCCCTCTGGTTTGCCAGTCTTCGCCTGGTCCTTCCCTCTGTCTGCATGTCCATGCGGCCACCTGAGCTCTCTCTAAGTCTGTGTCTTTCCCCAGACAGGGCTAACATGAGAAACACCAAACTGTCTAGTCCCCACCCAGGCCAGCCATGGGAGGCCAGGCCCAGAGCAGCCTGGAAGGAAGTGTCCAGACCCTGGGGCCCAGGCAGCTGGAGGTGAGACCTCTGGGGTTCTTTCTTTGCCTCCAACTCCTGGAGATGGGTGTGTACAAATGCCCCAACAGACCTGGCCCAGGCTGCTGTCTGTGACCATGACCCTGTTTAAGAGTCTCAGAGCCAGGAGGTGGATTGTGCTCCTCCTTCCAGGCATTTTCTTTCCCACTTCCATCTGTAGGAAGTGATCTCTACCCGCTCCCCTCTAGATGCTGATCTGCTATACTGGGCTTATTCTTACTGAAGCTGAGAGGCTGAGTAGAGGCACGGAGATGCCCTGGGGTTGGGGCAGGGGAAGTCAGGATGCCAGACACTGTTGAATTTGGCCGGTGGTCCCCGGGAGGACCTGAACAAGCCACCTGGCCCATCTGTTTTCTCAACCATAATATCACCGGGTGAGAACTGAGTGCTCTCTCTGAGGTCCCTTCTTGCTCTGAGGATTTGTGAAGCTGGGCACGTCTCGAGCCCAAGCAGAAGTCTGTCTTTCCTTTAAAGCCAGCACACAAATACCAGGAAGGACACACTAAGGTGACCCTAGTATCTAATATCTTAGCAGCTCCAAGCCTCCAGCAAAGACCCAGGTGGTAAGGGAATCAGGGGCTGTTATGGTTGATTCATTGTGTCGACTTGAACAGGTTAGAAGTTTAAGTGACTCAGCAGGGGGCCAGGGTCCTCACTTTGTAAACATCCCTCAGCCAGTGCAAAAGGAGGGCATGGAGATGGTGTGAGTGCTACACCTGTCCTAGGGTGGGTAGCCTGCGTACAATATAAGGGAGGAGAAGAGACTTGCTCTTCCCCTTTTTGCTCTTGTTGCTCTTGCTGTCTTCTTCCACCTTGAACTGTTGCCCCTCACTATGCCACTCTGCCTTGGAGCCAGCTGGTTAGGCACTGAAACCTCTACGAACTAAATAAACCTTTCCTCCTTTAACTTTGGGTGTTGAGTATTTAGTTCCAGCAATGGGAGAGAATTAATTAACACAATAGCCAACCTTTTGGCTGTGGGCCAGGGGAAGGCTCTACCTGAGCAGGGGCCAGTGGCGGGAAGGTTCTAGACTGCATGCTGCAAGATCCATCTCAAGTGTAAGCCTCGTGAGGGAGCAAGAGCCTACTTGGTGTAGGCTGCAAGTGCTAGAAGTAACGTCATCAACAACAGATCCATCTCCACATGGGTTAAACACAAAAGAAATGCATTGTTCACATAAGGTGAGAAGTTCGAAGACAGAGTGGTTTTCAGGACTGCTTTGACACAGTGGTTCAAAAATGTCACCAAGAACCTCATTTCCTTCTTTTACTTCTGTGTACCTTAAGGCTGACTTTCTTCATGGCCTCAGAAAGCTTCCAGTATCTCTCCCAACTTCATAGCTATCTCTCAGACACAGCGAGGGCTCACCTCTCTGCTGTCGAAGTGCTGAGAGCCACACTGCGTAGGCCACGTGCCCACCCAGGAATGGTGGTGTGGCCAGGGCAGGAATGAGCTGCCTGGCTGAAGAATGGGATCCATCTCTGCCTGAAGGAGGAGTAGAATCTCTGTTCCATGGAAGGACAGCTCAGTGCAGGAAAGGTGGGTGCTCAGGGGAAGCAGGGTCCTATCAGGAAACTAGCAGCAAGCAGGAAAAGCCCCCCCACCTCTCGTGGCTCCTCCACCTACTGTGGGCTGCTCACCTTGATTCACAGCCCCAGAGAGCCCCGTTTCCTGCTTTATCTGTTCTCTTTGCAACAGATTGCAATGTGGATGCTGGCGTATTGTCTGGCCACCTTAGACCTCGAACTTGTTGGAAGCAGGGAGTACATCTTCCTTGTCACTGTGTCCCGTGTCTTGAGGTTTCATTCAGGCCCTGGTCTTCACAGATCTTCAATTAGCATTTGCTCAAGGACAGGACCTGAACAAAGCTGCCCAGAGCAGGGCTGTCATGCAATAGGTGTCTCCATGCCCAAAGAGGTCATGACAACTTCCTGTTTGTCTTTAAATATATGCGTGTATTCTTTTCCTTTCGTGAGTTCTTAATTTGGGAAACTTAGCATGGTAATTTCCCAAGGGCTGGGAAGAAAGGCCCACTGACTCCAGGAAACGGGATATAGGTGCCTGCCATCCTGTACTTCCTGTGCTGGCCAAGGTGGTCGATGATGCGCAACATCCTCCAGGTGCCCACCTCCCCTGGGGGCGGGGGGGATGTCAGTGTGGTGGCTTGAGGCTCAGCCACCACATCCACACCCCAGAGACAGTGCGGCAGCCAGAGCGTAGCTCACTATGACCCTGGATTCTGAGGCTAAAAACAGCCTTAGGCGAGGATCAAAGGGCTCTTCCCAGGGAGTGTGAGCTCATTGCACACTGCTCCCAGGAGGGCTGGGGGCCTGCCAAACTGTCCATCTCCTTTCCTGCGTTCTTTAATTCCTAGGGTTCCAAGCGGGACAGGAGGTCCAAAGTTCTTCCCCAGACCTTGGGCCTTGTCAGGCCTGTCCTGAGGCCCATGGGGGTAGGAAGAAACACAGAGCGGCTCACAGGCAACTCGCAGCCCATTAAGCAGGACCTAAAAATACATGCAAGGAAGCACTGAGTCACGTGCCCACAGCAACCTGGAGACTGCAATGTGGCTGCCTCCCAGACCCCATTCTTGCAAACCAGCTGTGTAAACCTGCACCCCTGGGTTTGCTGATAGAAACTGGGTCAGGGTACAAGAAACGGCTGGGAACCACACAGCCTCAATAAGCACAAGAACCACCCCTGAGCTTCTTCTGGGCAGCCCAGGCTCCACCTGCTGTCCAAGCATATCTTTGTCTCATCACCTGGAATGCACAGACACGGGGACACTGTAGCGTTAGCCCCCAGTGACAGTGAATGAGCCAGAGCCTTTCAGACGGAACTGGGGAAAGTGTCAGGAGGCCAGGCAGATGGCCTTGCTCCTTTCAGAGGACAGGAGGGGCAGGGAAAGGGTTGTAAGGAGAGTGGAGCACTGCACATTCTGGGAGAAGGGAGCACTTGGTACTTTGCGTCCCCAAAGGCTTTGTCTTTAACCTGCAGTTCCATAGGGAGGTGGTGGGACTTCTAGAAAGTGAGGCCCAGTGGGAGGAAGGTGGGTCACTGGGGGGTGTGACCTTGAAGGAAATACTGGTGCCCCGGCCCCTTCCTGTCTCTCTTCCTTCTTGCTCCCCAGTCACCATGAGGTGAGCAGCTCCCCTGTCACAGGCTCCCACCATGATGCAGTTATTGTGCTACCACAGTCCCAAAGGCAATCGGACCAAATTACCATGAACTGAAACCTCTGAACCATGAGCCAAAATTAACCTTTCCTCCTTACAAGTTGACTGTGTCAGGCTCTTCATGTCAGGAATGGAAAGATGACTCACACACACAGGTAAACAGGAATAAGTTCCAGGTCCTGGTCCTGACTCTGATGAGAGATTGAAGCAGAGGGTGCAGATTCAGTTTACCTCTGCAACTGCTGCACCATCTCCCCAAGGCCTGGGAAGGCCATGCAACTTGGCTTCTGTCTGTTTCACACACATCTTCAGGGCTCCTGAAGATGAGGAACAAACGGACACGCTGCATATCCTCTCATGAGCTTCTCTGGAGTCCCAGGACCCAGGACCCTGACCATGGGTGGGAAGGGAACTCCAGGCTTGGGGGAATCCTTGGGGGCTGTAGGGGCCTCCAGCTAGAGCCTGAAGAATAGCAGCAGGATGACCCCCATGCATTCTCATCTAGAGGACAGCATGGCACTAGGCATTGGCAGATCACAGGGAAGGACTTGGCCTGGACACCCCAACACAGATAGAAAGGGGTTGTGTATGAACCCCACTTTTCAAAACTGTTTTGATCCTGGGTTTTGTCCTGTGGAGTTGTAGCTTGTTGAGGCTTTGACCTGATGAACAAACTCAAAAGTCACCAAGCAGGGCTCTTCCCCATGGACCCCACTTTTGGAAACCATTACCACCAGGGCTTCCTGGGGTTTTATTTTTCTTTGGAAAATTCTGTAGGTTACTTTGCATTTATCCCCACAGCTGCCCTTCCCCAACACACACGCATACTCATAAATTGTAATCATCAGACATGCATGCATACACACTCACACACTTCCTTTGACACTACTGTGAATTCCCTTTTATCCTTTGCAGTGAATACATACTCTTTTTGGACTATTTTATGTATTAGTATAAAAATTCTGTGTATTCTTTTATTTTGCCCTGTCCACCTAATACATCACATATGTATTTTCACATGTAAACCCTGCCTGACGAAACTGGTTGTTTTAAAAGTGAACAACTGGAGATTAGGCTTAATCCTAAATAATTCCTCAGTGGGACCATTCAAGGCTTTGGGGCCTGAGGATGGTGATTGGGGGAGGAGAAGGCCTGAAAACAACTGATTCTGTAAAGCTTAAGGTACTGGACCCACTAATGCAGGATGTACGCCAACCCTCAACCCAAGACCTGCTCCATCTGCCTCCTACCTTCCTTAAGACAAAGGACCCTGTAAGTCTCTGGTGTGTGTCCCTCAGGGACCCCTCAGCACCCATTCAGCTACAGCCACAGTGGAGGGGCAGGCTTGACCTCCTCAGACCCGGGGCAGACCCACTCCTAGCTCAGGTCTGGGATTTCTTTAAAAACAGATACAGAAACAGCTCAAAAGCACAATAAAGTACACAAGTGAAGACCCTACCTTAGTCACTTTCTTGAAGCTTGGATTCAACACTGCAACTTAAAGGAGGAGAGGTGGCCATAGGGGCCAGGCCTCCTCACCTTTGCCTCAGATTTGAACCCAACACCACAGGCTGGAGAAGAGACCACGCTCTGAAGCCCCACCACCATTGGGGGAGAATCGATAAGCCACTACCCTACACCTCTTCACCAACCAGGGAATCTCAGATCAGAGGAACCCAGCTGCCCAGCCCAATTCCCTGCATTGCAGGACAGGCAATCAGGGCAGGAAGCACTCAGAACTCAGCAACCAACTGATTCAGAGGAGCACAGGAAAATGTCAAGACGAAGGAGCAAGGTGCAACCCCAGACCTCCAGCCCACCCAGAACAAGTCCAGGAGACATAGATACAGAAGAAATTAGAAGTCACACACCTGAAATTTCTGAAATGACAGTGTATTGGGTGATATACTATGTACTCCCAAGTCCTCATATACTTTTTATGGGGCTGAGTCTGACGCTTGCTTGTGATCAGTTTGTTGTCTAGCACTGAGATTGATAATGTGAGTGCTGCGCCTGCCCAGGGGTGGAGCTGAGATACAGGGTAAGGGAAGCTGGATTTCCTCTTGCTCGCTTCTGCCCTCTCTGGTGTGCACCCTCTCTCTCTCTCGCCAGTGCGCCTTGCTGTTTGCAGCTGCCATGAATGGTGGCCCCGCCATACCATGCTGCCTTGGAGCCAACTGAGTATGGAGTGAAATCTCCCCAAGAACTGTAAGAAATAAACCTTTCCTTCCCTAATTTTGGGTGTCAGGTATTTTGTCTCAGCAATGAGTAAAAAGTAACTAAGACAGACAGAAACTGAAGTAAAGAGACAACTTAGTGCTTATATTGTTTGATTAACCTTGCATGCCTATATCTGGTAGTCTGAGGAACTATTTAGAGGATAACAATGTGCAGCATAGTAAATATTGTTGGTTTCCTATTGTCTTGTTTTTGAAATCAAATATCATTCTCATTGTTTTGTTTTGTTTCATTTTACTGTTCTGTTTTGTTTTGTTCTCTTTAAAATGAAGGATGGGAGGTTTATTTGGGCTCCCAGTTTGTAGAGATTTCAGTCCACAGCCAGCTGGCTCCAAGGCAAGCCTGCATGGCACAGGGACATAGGGGATGAAAAGCTGCTCACCTCACGGTGACTGGGAAACAAAGAACCAAGGCAGGAGCAGGGAGGAAGATAAATCCTTCCAGGCCACATCCACAGAGACCCACTTCTTCAGACCAGGCCCCACCTCCTAATGGCAAGTCAACAACTAGACCCATAATCCAGTCACCTTCCCAACACAGGAGGCCATGGGCGCCATTTCGTATTTAAACTGTAACAGACCAGACCCATAGGCTGCTAGAATGAGAACAACAAAGCAAATTACAAGTTTTACAATGTGATCCAGTTCCACAAATACCATAAAATCCAAAACTACGTTCTAGATTTTGCCTCTTCACACTTCTCATTTCCTCTTATGCCACACCTGCATGCACCTCACCTGTGGAAATGTCCACTCAGGACACCCCAGGCACCATAATTTCTGGCCTGGTACCAAGTGGAAGGGAGCAGTAAGGATACACTTGAGGGACATTCTTACTTCACAACAGCCTGGCCCTCAACCACCCAGGAAGTGACCTCAACAGCCATATACACACACCTCCCTAAACCCAGACAGACTTTCCCTAATTCAATATTCCCTCAGCCAGGTCTCTGGGATGCCCTGCTGTCTGCTCCAAGCACAAAGTAAGTTGGAAGGAGGAGAAGCCAGTGATCTAAACCATTTTTCATGAAATTAAAGAATTTCATTCATGCAATTTTAAGAAAACACATGACCACATGGGCACACTGCCGGGGTGGCTCCTAGGACCTTGGAAGGTGCCGGCACGAGCAGGGCCCTGGACTTTGAGCTTCTTCAGCTTCTAGTGGCTCCACCTCTACTGGGGCCCTCCAGGCTGACTGCTCACTTGGGTGGACTTCTCCCCCTTTTTCACAGAGTCACTGTCACCCCCTTCTGCCCTCGCTATTCTGTCTCGGAAAACTAGCTTCTTGCCTGCTTAGTATTTTGCACAATTTGTGGCTGTATTGTTTGGAATCTGTCTCTTCCAACACACTGGCTTCCCCGGGGGTAGAGGTCACATGTGTCTTGTCCTCTGTGTGTCCCCAGGGCCTGGTACCCACAAGTCTCCTATTGACAATGACAGGATGAGCACAGGATGTGCCACTCCATGACCCTGTGCTACATTTTGTAGGCATCAGGATACAAAGCATCAAGGTACTATAGGAGCGCAGCCCTTGCCTCCCTCCTCCCCAGCTCTGCACAGGTATGACCTCCCATCGGGGGCCAATTCCCTGCCACAGAGACACATGGTACCTAAATTAACACAGAAAGTGGGAAATGGAATCACCTATGGAGTATCATCCCCTTTAGAATGCTTATTGAAAATATTTTTAAAAAGTGAAAAACATTATGCCAAATATGAAAACATGAGAGCAGAACTTTCAACTTATCAGTCAGAAAACTCTGAGAGGCTCACAAGCAGGCAAGGCACACACAGAATGGAATGGGTCAGCACATTATTTCACACATGAAACACATTAGATTATATAAATAATTCTTAGAAAATGAAATTAAGCTGCAAAACAGATTGGTGAAAGGAATAAGAAAAGAAGAAGGGAGGGAGGAAAAAAGGAAAAAAGGAAGGAAAGAAGGGAGGGAGGGAGGGAGGGATGGAGGGAGGGAGGAACGGAAGGAGGAAGGGGAAGCAGGCAGACTTGAGATTTCAAAACCTGTCAAGATGAAGAAAGTTGCCTGAAAGATTGCAACGGTTCTCAGCCTGTGGGGAGCTAGCTTGCTGCCAGCCTGGTCTCAGAGTGGCCCACTTGATGGACAGGACTGTCAGGCCAGTCACCACAATGGCAGCAGCTCTGCTGTAAGTTGGTTGGAGGCTGGGACAGTGGAGGAGGGGCCACCAGCCTCATACCCTCTCTACCACAGAAAAAGACCTCCAGAGGCCTTGCCCTGCCCACCTGGAAATCTGGCCTCCAGGACTGGACCCCAGGGAGCATGGGCCTGTCACAGAGTCTCAGAGAAAGGTCTAATATTCCTTCCTGTCCCCAGGCTGTTTCCATGGTGACAGAGCCCCTCAGGCTGTGGAAATCAAGAGACACAGCCAGCTGACCACAGGACTTAGAAGAAGAGTGGGGTTGGCCCAGCCTCCAGGCCTCACGCAGCCCCCAGCCCCAGCGCCTCCCACAGTGGCCTTTGTGTCTTGCTGTGCCTGCAAGCACCTCCCCGGCCCTAGGTCTTCTCGCGAGCCCCCTCCTTCTGTCTGCAGCCAGCACATGTCCCCCAGCCCCCGATTGATCTATTCAGGGAGAAGGGGGAGAAAATGACTCTTTAATTAATCTCCTGCCTTAATTAATTATTGTAATGGCTTTCAACTGAGGACGGGGGGTGGCTATAATGTGCTTAAAATGCTTTTATGTCGACAAACACATTCTCTATTTGACAGAGAATAGGAGGCCTGTTTCGGGTGTGGGCTGCGGAGTGATTTATAAATGACATTCTCGCCAGAGAGACACCCCTGCCATGACTCGGGCTTGCCTTTCTGGTGGACTTGAACTCTCACCTTCTGCCCCCACCCCAGCCGCCCAGACGCAGGCTTCCCACCGCAGTCATCCGCTTCTCCCAGTGCTTCCCCTCCTCTAACCTGGCTCCACGCGGGATTCTCCTTCCCTCCCCCGCCAGCCCTCTTACTGTCTCCCCCGTCTCTCTAAACCACCGGGACTCGAGGAAACGGCCGCCAGTCGCTGCCCTAGGGTTGCCATCGCGGCCATGTGCTCTGAGCAGGGGCCTCAGAGGGTGTGGTGGGAAGGAGAGGTGGGAACTGGGCCAGTTTTGACCTATTTTTCTGGGGTGATCCCTCAGTTGACCCTTAAGGGTGCTTCATGCACCCCATGAGGGCGGAGAAGGTTGCCAGGAGAAGCCCTTGTGAGCAAAATGCTCCCTCGATTTCTATCACCCTGGCGCAGAAGCCCTTCGGGAAAGGCTTCCAGGTTTGCCCCGAGTGGGGAAAAGCCAGTTGGACTGCCAGTGTTTTGAGAAAGAAGGAGAAGATGAAGAGAAGAAGAAAAACAGTCCCACAAATCACTCTTCAGTGAGGTGAGAGTCACCACGGCAACCTGCCCAGGACTGAGCACCACGGAGGCAGGAGATGCACCATTGCCATGGAAACCACATCCTAGAAACCCACTAGTATTGGTCCTTGTTTGCCTTTGCAGTTGATGCGTTGGGGGCAGGACCAGACCTACACGGTCCGTAGGGAAAATGGGGTGGGGGTGAATGTGATGAAAGAGATCAGAGGTATGAGAGGGGAGAGAGCCTAGGAAACAGCCAGCCTCTCTGGAAGTGTCCCGTGCCGAGTGAGGGAGTGTGCCTGTGACATGATCCAGGCGAGGAGGCCAGGCCATCTCCTGGTCTGTATTCTGTATCTCACTGTCAATCATTCAAAACGATTGAAGGGAACGCCCATCTCCCTGACCACACAACATCCCTCCGGAGGGCCTCCAGCCCTCCTCTGGCCCCAGATGCCGAAGCACAAGGGTGACAAGGAGGAGCGTGACTGCAAGCTGCACCTCAAAACCGGACTCTGGTCCTAATTCTTCCCACGCTCTGATTTCCAATCCCTTCCTTTCTCTAGTAGCTAAGCAGCAACTGGGTGCCTAGCGCCACCTGCTGGAAGCAAAAGGGCAGTGGCTAGAACAGGCTGGTCCCAGGCTTTCTCTGTATCAAACCACGACCCTCCTCCAAGCTGCCCACCGATGCCTGTGAGCCAGTGAAGCTTTCGGTCAAACATCTTGTGTGGAGAGCCGGGGCCGGCTCTTCCAGCCACGCCAGTTGCATAGCCATGCCAGCCTCTGTGTACTGCAGAGCATGTCTGTGCCATGAGAGCTTGAACATGCTCTCTTGTGGGACGCTTTACACCTCAGATAATCTCTGAGCCTACCTGGAAGAGTCCACTGAATCTGAGGGAGGAGACCAGAGCACCCTGCACCAGGGTTTCCCATCGCCTTCTCCTAGTCTGGTGCTCTCATCCAGGGAGGCAGGGACTGAGCCCCGGCACACACGAGCCTCTGGGCCCAGCAGTGCAGTACACCTGGAAACGTATGAGAGCAACGAGCTTGGGGAACCAGTGTGCTCCCAACCCAGGCAGGCTCCTGCTGCCCCTCCACGCCGGAAGGAAGAGGCCCCTTCGTGGTCTGCAGGTGAGAAGCCACCCAGGGACACATGGCTGCCGGTGCTTCCTGAGTGCCTGTGACTCATAGGTGCTCACTGGGCTGCTTGCAGGACATCAAGAAGGCCCAGTTCCAGGGCGGGAGGCCTGAAAGTCCTCACAATCCCTGTTGCCCCAGAAAGGCAAGAAGCAACTAACCAGAGCTCCCAAGCTGGAGGAGCAAAGCTCAGATTCTGGCTTTCTTGTCCCCTCATTGCCCCTCTCTGCAGCGGTTTCCCATCCACTGCATAGAGCTGACACCAGTACCCACCCCAGGGCCATGCCAAGGAATGGTGGAGGCAGAGTGTGTAATGCCCTCGGGACAGGGCCTGGCCTCGGCCCTGCTTAGAATCCAGAACTCGACTTGGGAGACTCCAGGTAGGGGCCAGGTCAGCCCGACTCACTGTAATATCAAGAAGATGTAAAAAGAGTATCATCTGGAGGGTTCCTGACATCAGTAAGTATTTATGGGAACCTGCTACATGCCCAGCATGATGTATGGCAGCAGGATGAGAGAAACAGAGAAGACAGAGTCAACGCCAAGCTCTGTCCAGCTTCTAGTCTACTGGGAGGCAACTGAGCGGTGACCATCAAACCAACGATGACAGAAGAAATGAGTGACTTTCCATTTTGAATGGGAAGAAAATTTACCAAAGGTGCATGGGACCAGAAAGCTGACCTTGTCTGAGTAGTTACAGAGGATTACTCTTTGTCTCTTCCTCCTTCCTGCTGCTAGGAGTCAGGGCATGATGGCTGGAGCTTCATAGCCATCTCAGACCATGAGGCAGGGCTCTTAGCGAAAAAGGTCCTGTATGCCTGATCACTCTGTGGAAGTGCTTAACCCTCCTGACTTTTATGTGAGCAATGTTTTTGTTTCTCAGTCTTTGTCCTCAGAAAGCTCTGAACCATCTGCTTGGAGATAGTCATGAACGTGCTGTTTCCTCACCAGCCCATAGGAACCGTGCGGTGCAGCACAGGGCTCCCTCACAGAAGGGAGTCTCGGTGGCCTTTGGTGGAATTACCTTGCTTGAGCAGGAAGACGTTGGCAGGAAAAAGAAGAATCATTCAGCCGGGCGTGGTGGCGCACGCCTTTAATCCCAGCACTCGGGAGGCCGAGGTGGGCGGAGCGTTGTGAGTTCGAGGCCCGCTTGGGCTACAACGTGACTGCAAGGCCGGCCTGAGCTACATAGTGCGACCCTGCCTCAAAAAACCAGGGCCGGGAGTTTGGCTCAGTGCCTTAAGTGCCTGCCCTGGCAGGCGCGAGGTTGTGAGTTCAATCCCCGGTGCTGCAAAAAAAAAAAAAGAAAAAAAAAAGAAAAAGAAGAATCATTCAACAAATCAAGGTGGAAGCCTGACCCGTTTCTGGGGATGTCTGGGGACAGAGCTAATGGGGGGCAGGGGTTGAAGCAGAGAAATTCAGCAGGCACTGCAGGACTCAGAGCCAGGAAGAGCATCCAGCCCCAAACGGAGTCCCTCCAGGGGTTGGAGGTGCCTGCCTGACTGGCAAGGAAAGACTGAGGCCTGGGCACCTTGTCCTGCTGCTTATTGGCTGGACTAGGTCGGAGAAGTTGCCAGCCCTCTCTGAGTCTTCCTTGATTTACAAGGCAATTAAAACAGAGAGAATAATGTGTACAAAACCCTCCACGCAGTGCCCAGCACATGGTCTCGTCTGTCCCCTTGCTAGGAGCATCCAGGCCGCGTTCACTTCATGGGAAGAGGGCGGCTCCTCAGGACTCTGCTCCTCCCACGTGCACAGCCGCTCCCCATCCCTCAGTCACTTGCAGCTGAGTCTCAGTCCCACCTATGCAAAAAGACCATTTTCCTCTGGAAGAGGATAAAGGCAAGGCTTTTGACCATTGCTCACATAGGATCTGCCCCAGGATGAGAATAGAAGAAACGAGGAATCACGGTGAAATTGCCACACTCGCCACCCGAAATCTCACGGAACTGTAAGACATCGCAGGTCTGGGCTGGCAGAGGTGAGTTTACCTGGGGCCAAAGCAGAGATGGGCCAGGGAAGGAGCACATGCTCTTACCCAGATTGTCCACCAGGTGGCGCCATGGGATAACTTTCCAAACTCCAAATCTACGGGCCAAAGCCACTGAGGTCGACCTGGTTAAAGCAGAGGGGCTCTGCTGCCAGTTTATTCGATGTTCTTCTATCCAAAGACCTGAGACTCAGTCTCGTTTATGGCCTCTCGTGGCCTCGTTAATCTTGATGTTCATCAAAAACGAGGTGACAAAGAAAGGGCACAGTGACCTACCAGCAAGGGCCAGTTAAGTAGCTGCAAAGTCTATTAAGCAGTATCTTTGATTTTAGCAGTACAAGAGCCTTTCAAGGACATTTGCCCTGGCCTAGCTGGTTTTTCTAGCAGGGAAGCAGGCCAGGAAAAGGACACAGCTCCCTCTTAGAGGTGGCAGGGTCTTACGGCTTGTTGGGGTGCAGCAAGACCCAGGAGAGCGGCTTTCAGGCAAGGCCCGCACCTCTAACTGAGCCAGATGAGGGCAGAAATCAGTGTCTGACCGCTAAGATTGAAAAGTCGATCAGCCACGCGGCACCAGGGATCAAACTCACAACCTTGCGCCTGCCAGGCAGGTGCTTAAGCTTCTGAGCCAAACTCCCGGCCCTAGTTTTTTAAGACAGGATCGCACAGTGTAGCTCAGTCCGGCCTTCTGCTCACTTTGTAGCCCAAACCGGCCTCAAACTCACAATGCTCCTCCTACCTCAGCCTCCAGAGTGCTGGGATTAAAGGTGTGTGCCACCACGCCCGGTTAAGGCCACGATTTTCAAAGCTGCTTCTCGCACAAGCTCTTCTGGTGCACAGGCAGCACTGCCGCTGTGTTGTGCGACTTAGGACCTGGGGCTGAGTGCGAAGCACGCACAGAGCTTCCCTCTCGGGTCCTGGAGAAGAAGAGGCACTTCAGCGGGAACATGCCCAGGAGAGTTTCAGGGCCAGAGCTGCACGACTCACGGGGACAACTGGGATGACTCCCTCTGATACAGATGACTCTGCTAAGGCCAACAGAGGGGCAACAGCTCAACCCACTGCAAGAATACTACAAAATAACCAGGCATAGTAGCACATGCCTGTAATCCCAGCACTCAGTTGAGGATCACTGAGTTTGAGGTCAGCCTGGGCCACACAGTGAGTTCAAAGCCAACCTGATCTATGTAGAGAGACCCTGTATAAAACAAAACAAAACAAACAAACAAACAAAATCCAGGCAAAATACTACAAAATAAAAAAACCTCTTTATTATAAAATAACCCCAGGCTATATTATTAATAAAAGAAAGGGATAAAAAAGTGTAATTTCCCATCATAAAGGAAGAGAAATTAGAATATTTGTGTTTGCTCAGCTTTGCAAAACTAAATTCCTCAAGGATGGAAGATACCAAGAACAGTAGCAGCAGACGCATGACGGGAACATAGGCGGGGACCCAGGGAAAGGTTCGGATGGTGAACCCACACGTTTATCTGAGCACCACGTCTTTGAGAAATGCACCCTACTGTATCCTATGAAAGTGTTACTCACATGTACTGTTTGCTGACCTTGCCCCCTTCCCCCCAAAAAAGGCTAAGACCCTGATTGGCCCAGCCTGCACTCAGCAACAAAGGAGCCTCATTAATCATGGCCCTTGCTGGGTCATCCAGCGGGGTAACCTGTGTCCAGCACCACTCTGCTGCTAAGATAGCTCTCCTTCTGCATCCTCTGCATTGGCTGCACTTGAAATAGACTTTTGCTTGAATGAACGATACCAGTCCTGATTCCCCCATTTTCTTCACTGGAGTGAGGGCAAGGACTGGAAGAGAGACGGAAGGTCACTCAGAGGCCCCTGCCGGATGCAGCAGCAGAAAGGGGTGGGGTGGATGCAGAGGACACAGACAGGGAGGGGACGAGATGTGTGTGCTGCAAACATGTATGTACTGCTTGATCTTTGAACCATGCGAATGCATTAATTTAAAAAGATGAGGCTTTTTAAAGAGCCTGCCTAAGGCCATGCGGCGGTCCCTCCAAGGCAAGCAGCTGCTACCTGATGGGTGTGGAGCTCTGGGGGAGTGAGCAGGAGATACTGGGAGACAACTTACAAAAAGCCCTGCTGCTGCAGGAGAAACCCACTCACTCCCAGCGTTCCCTCAGTTCTCGGAATCCAATCACAGGTGTCTCACTGAGGTGCTACTGAGTCTTCAACACCCTCTTAAAAACTTGTCAACTGATTTTTTAAACAAAAAAAATAGACATCAGGCTAAAACTTCAACAGCTGCAGCAGCCAGGCAGTGAGGGCTACCTTGGGTTTTCTTGTACAAATCCCTACAGTATGTGCTTGGTGACGGTGCCTGTTACGGTTTGTGTCTAGATGCCCCCCACCCAAAGCTCCATGTACTTTTAGATGGGGCTTTTTTGGAGGCAGCCGAATCTAAAGCTTGTCATTGATTCACAGTGCAATGCTGGGATTAAGGGTGAGTGATTGCTGGATCAGTCCACTGATTGGATTGGCACCTCCCTAATCCCAGCAGTCTGCCCCTTTTATTTAAAGCAGCAGAGGGGCTTGTCACCGTCTTTTTCCTCTTGTTGCTTTTGCTGTCTTCTACCATGCTATAGTCCAAGTTTATAAAGGAATGAATTTAATACAGGACACATTAAGTATATAGAACTATTTTATAATAGTCACTCCAAGAGTCAAATGCAAAAGAATGCAGGAAATCTGTCCACACACTACAGACCCAAAGAATCCAGCTGAAGGCCTGGATCCCATAGCAATGTCCTGTACGATCCAGCAGAAGACCCAGAGCCCATGGCAATGTCCTCCGCAAGTCCAGCTGGAGACCTGGAGACCATGACAATGACTCATGCAAGTCTGTATCAAGGAGCTGCACTGGGAAGACCCAAAGGTCAGTGGTAGAAGCTACAAAGTCTGCACCAGTGGGATGAAGGATCTGTGCCAGTAGGTTGAGGGATCTGCACTGGAGTCAGAAAAGGACAATTAAGGTGAAGACCAGAGCTCTCCTGAGAAGGACGATGAGAACAGTTGAGTTCATATCAGGAAAACAAGCAAAAGCTTATCCAGAAGAATCAACAGCGTGCCATCTTCCCCCTTAGTTCTACTTTTATGCTGTTGGCAACAATCCTCAGGTGGGCCCTCCACACCCAGCACCATACTGATTCAGTTATGCTGTGTGTTACAAGCTGACCATTACTTAATCTACCACTTCGTAGTGGTTTCCAACAATGAACTATTGCCCCTCTGCCATGTGCCACCCTGCCTTGGAGCTAGCTGATATGGACTGAAACCTCCACAAACTGTGAGCTAAATAACCTTTCCTCCTCTAACTTTGGGTGTCAGGTGTTTTGTCACAGCAATGGGAGAACAGTAAGACAGTGTCATTCCCTCTACAATAGTGATGTGATGCTTCCTTAAAATAAATTAAGAAAAATGAGAGTTGCTGTTTTAAAAAAAGTAAATCCTAATATCCCTGCTTTGTGAATATGGTAGTACTAAGTGTGAATCTGGTGTCAGAAACTGTTTTGCTTCCAGTGAGTTAGTGAACTTGATCCTTCCACCCCACAAGGGGCAGATGCGGGATGTTTGCAGCATGGACAGGAGCTGGAGCAAGGACTGAACCCAGGGACTCGGCTTCCAGCACAGTCCCTGCATGGCTCAGGGACAAAGCTGATGGTGGGGTGAATGTAGACCCGTCTCCGGCTCTGGTTCTGTGCCATCTTGCCCTGACAGTTGCTCTAAAGTTGATCCAGGGCTTCATCTTGAGCAGTTTCAAGTTCCTCCTTTCCAATTCTGGGACCCTAGAGCCATCTGGTCTCAGTGCCCTCCACCCCCACACATCCATGCCCTGAGACGCCCTCTAATCCGGAGAGCTGTCACCATCTGCTTCTGGAACTTTCTCTCACAGCTCTTTAAGGCCCTAGAGCAGCAGGAAGAGGGGGCACACATGCTGCTCTACCCCAGCCCCTGGACGGCTCGCTCTCCATCTAGCTTTGGTCACACAACACTTTGGCATCATCCCACCCCTGCCCCTCTCCACCACCAGCCCTGCAAAGCCCTCCTGGGACCTGGGTGAGGTAACTGGATTCTCCTCTATTCATCTGTCAGTTTGCAATGGAAGTGTCAGGCACTGGGAAAATGCAGAGGAGGGCTGCACCCTTTCCTAAGGCAGCCAGCCGAGCTGGGACAGAATGAGCCCCACACACACACCCAGGCCACGTCCTCGCATCCACAAGCTCTGCCTCCCAGAGCCGACCTGACAGGTGCCACAAGGCTGAGAAGCTGAGCGACTTCTGTCAGTGACAGGGCTCCAGGTGACTCAGATGTGGGGAGAGCCAGAGACAAAATGAAGAGCACCCAGAGGGTGGGCTTTGGGCCTCTGCTTGAATCTTTGTTCTGCCCCAGCTCACACTGGGTTTCGGGGCAAGTTATAAACCCTCGCCAGTGTCCTCAGCAGCTCAGTAAAGATGATGGTGAGAATCAGATCATAAGGCTCTAGGGACACTCAAACTGTGCAAGCACAGGTCAGGCGACCCACATTGCTGTCAGCAAACGTCAGTCCCCACTCCAGGGACCACTCCAGCCTCCAGGAGCACCTCAGAGCAGCTGCATTTCCAAAAGCTAGGCTGGGGTGACACTGGCCTCAAAGGTCATAGTCAGGTACCTGGGACATCGTGGCTGCTCTGGGGCTGAAGCTTGAAGTGCAAAAGCTGTGGTCCAAGATGCAGCATCTGCAGGAAGAGGCCCAGGGCTGGTACAGTTCCTCCTTTCCAGAGCCTTCGGTTCACCTCTTACCCACCATGTCTGGGTGAGCCTGTGAAAGGCCCCTCTTCAGGATGTAGGCAGGCCCCAGATTGTCATCCTTTCCTAGCAATGGGGAAACTAAGGTTTGAGACATCAAATGAACTGTCCCAGGTCACAGATCCACAGAGAGCAGAGCAGGGCCTGCACCGGGCTGTCTGTGTACCCAGGTGGCTATGGCACCGGGGGTGACTTTCCTTCCCTGACCTCAAGGTGAAGCAGCCACACAGGCAGGGGCTCTGGCCACCACACTGAGGCCCCCACCCCTCGACACACACAGCTCCAGCCCCAGTCTCAGGGGCAGCCAGGATAGGGATCCTAAGAGGTCTGGCAAAGCCGGAGTCACTATTTCGCCTGACCTCAGGTTTGGTGTCCTCTGGGGAGATGGAGATGCAGCCACACTTTGAAGGCCAGCTGGAGGGCACAGAGGTACAGCTGAGAGTGACTGCTTGAAACCTGTGGCAGGAAGGACCCAAAGGCTGCTGGTCCCGGAGCTTCAACAGGAGAGACACCAGACAGGACTCCCCATAATTTCTATCACCACCAGCCCGAGCAGAGAGGGGGCGCTGTCCTCTCCAGCCCTGCAACGGCACTGGAGGCCTGGTGTGGCCCCGGCTGCTGGGTCACCAGGGAGGGAGTAGAGGCAGCGCCCCCAGGAGGCCAGGCTGCAAATCCAACCCAACCTGTAGTCAGGGCTTCAAGGATCAGCTCTGGAGATGAGCAAAAATCCCTCTTGAACTCTGCACCTTTAGGGAGGATTAGAATACACCCCCCAGTCAAAGTGCGTGACACGGCACTTTGAGCTTCCCACCACGGTGCCCACCAGGCCCAGGCCACCAGGAGCGGAGACACTGCCATACCATTTGCCAGGGCAAATGACAGCTTCACAAGGAACCTGTGGACCACAGGTGGAGACACAGCCACCCGCACTCTCGCCTCTGCCTGTGCCAGGGTCAGGCTGTCCCTGCCCTCTCAGACCCCAGCTAGAAAAGGGAGGCAGAAGGGACATGAGGAAGGCAGGTACCCAAAGGGTCAAGAGGATAGGCCCTGCCAGTGTCCCCAGCACAACTCAACCAGTCACCCTCGTAGGTCTGGAACCCCAGCAACGCTGAGAAATGCTCCCTCTTATCTCTACCAGGCCACTTCCAGCCGCCTGCCCGGGAGGAAGTGAGGACAGCCCCTCCCACCACACTTGCTGATCAGCCCAAGGACTGTGCCTGCCTCACCCCATGCTGGTGGCCTTTATCACAGGCATTCCTGGGGGTGTTTTGTCGTATCAGACTAGGACTCCTTTCTCAGTGCTATCTGTGTCTATCTCTTGGTGCCACTCGGGACACATGTTCCCTTTAATGATGGGTGTGGAGAGGAGGGGGTGCTGGGCTTTGGGGGGCTGTGCAAGGGCAGGGGCTGGGCTGGCTGGTGCCCCAGCTGTCCCTGTGGCATTGTGCTGCTATGCCTGCCCACTGCTCTCCTGGACCATAAATTCCTGCAGCTCCTGCCATCCACCCTCAGGGAGGACCCTGCCTGGCGTGCCCCTGCCTCAGTCTGCCTCCCCTCCAGGTCCCTCTGTCTGGGCTGCCCTTTCATTTTCCTCTTTCTGAGCTGTAGCACACAGTTGGTATAAAAAATACCTGAGGGGGGTGTGGGTGGGAGCCCACAGATTCAGGGCTGAGAACTGCCCGTCTCTCTGGACTTCAGTTCCAAGTCCCCAGTCCAGCACCTGCTGCTGCCCCGGCCCCCTAGCCAGTGGCTCCCAAACCACTTTGCTGTCGCTCAGATCTGTGTATGATTATTTACCAACTCCTTCCCATGGTCTCATTTTTACTTAAATCTATTTATTGAAAATGCCACAATAAATAGAACACAAGAACCCCTTGTCATAAATAAAAGGCAGCCAATAAAAACACACCATTAAAACAAAACGGTGCTATAAAAGTCTGGAAACTTCTCCCATTTGCCCCAAGCCCCAGTCCTGCTCCCCGGTAAGGGGGAGTCAGTTTCAGTACCGAGGATTTACAACCCACTGGCACCAAGTTGATCCTCTTCTCAGCATAAAATGATTAAAGAGAACTGGAAACAGAATTTTTCTCACTCTGGGTTTGGGTCTCTTAAAAGAGGCCGATACCACCCGAAGACATCTCCAGACAACCACGGTGCCTGCGCCATCTTTGGGGGGTGTTGAGCTACAGCCTCCCTGTGTCATGCTTGGCACAATGGAAGACCCACACCCAGGACCACTTCACTGCCCACACCTTCAAAGCCCACCACATCCCCTCCCCATGTGGCCGCTCTCACACCAAGGCCCAGCAAGTCCCTTTCAGCACTGCCCCCATCGGCTCCCCACGTCACCGCTGGCTCAGGTGGGACACCAGGTACACAAGGCCCACCAGCAGGAGGCCACGGACTCCCAGCATCATGAGCAGGAAGAGCAGCAAGATGGAGGTCACGGGCTCCACAGCGTGGTTTCCCAGATGCCACTGGGGGAAGCCCATGTTCACGAGCTGCCGGTTGAGGTCATTGAAGGGGGACTGGGCGGCACCCAGCCTGGCACCCGCCTGCTGCTGGCGGGGACCAGGACCCCCAGGGGGGGCACCATGGGCCCTGTTGAGAAAGCCCTGGAAGGTGGAGACAGAGATGGATGAATGCAGAGAATGCTTGCCCAGGGCTGAAACACCAGCCAGGAGGGAACTTGGGTGCCCTGTCCTCCCCTACAGCCTTCCTGCACCACTCCCTCCTTCCTCAGCAACCCCAGGACACAGACACACAGACACACACAGACACACACACACACACACATACACCAAATCCCAACACCTGAGCCACAGGCTCTCACAACACAGAAAATGCCAGTCTGTGTTCCCCACACCATGCCCAGGAAGAAGGTGCCAGGACACAGAGGAAGGAAGTGACCGAGCCCGGTGGACTCGGCCCAGGAACAGCTCTTACATTCTCTCCAGCTTCTCTCCCACCCAAGAGACTCTTTAAAGAAAGACACTGGCTCCAGCAGGGTTTGCTACCCAGGTGAAATTAGCTAGAGCTCTTGGGTTTGGAGTCTGGGAAGGCTGCCTGGAAGAAGGTGGGCTGGGGAGGCAGGGCAGGGCAATACACCCACTGCATTTCCCCAAGTCTTGACCCAGCTCGGCTCTCTGCAGAGGGTTTCACACTACAGAAGGTTCGAGACCAGCAAGACACTTCTGGGAGCTGAGGAGGGACCACGTCAGAGGAGACCAGCTGCTCCCCTGCTCTGGGGACAGGTGCCCACCTGCCTCGGGGTGCTCCCCCTCTGGGGGGCAGTGCTCCTCACTCGAGGGTCATCATCCTGAACGATCTCCCCGTTGGCCAAGATCCGCACCATCCTTCCAGGAGCCTCGGGTCCCTGCTGGGTAGCACCTGCAAAGCACAGCCAAGGTGGGGGGCTGATGGAGGAAGCCAGGTGGTCTCTTCTCCAATAGCCCTTGACTCTTAGTGACCTGAAGGCCACAGATGCTTCAGAATGCCAGGAGGAAACAGTTCACCTGAGATCGGGAAGTGACGGCTTTCAGTGCTGCCCACCTGAGCAGGTGCTGTCTGATTAATAAACGGGTGAAATAAATTCGAGTTGTTTGCCACACAAAAATCCTTCTCCCGGTCCACTCCTGATAGGACCCTTGGAGAACGGAGTTTCATTACCAGTCACCATGCAGCAGCAGCCACTGTGGGAAGCCCAACGAGGCCACCTCACCTGGGCCTCGCCAACCCCTCTACAGTGGGCACTTGCACAACTCCCGCTCAGCTGCTGGTAGCTTGCAGGGACCGTATATCTCCGGGCAGCAGAGACAGCAAGCAGGGATGCTGGCTCTAAGGCCTTCTCTGGGCACTAACCAGGGAGTCCAGGGCACTAGGGTCCCCAACGTCTCAACTTCCCTGGTTAAGATACAGAGATAGAGATAGAGATACAGATACAGCTATATAGATATATAGATCCCTGAGGCTGCTCCTCCAGGGAGCAAACGCCCAGGATCTGGGCCTCCTCCCTCCAGGTCCCCGTGAGATCCGGGCTGCTCGGGGTCACTCTGGCCACTGCCTGGCGGAGACCACGCGTCCCCACTCAGCCCCTGCGCAGACTCTGCTGCGGTGGGCAGGCCCCCACGGTCCCCGTCTCCCAGGTGACACCAGTCCTTGCTCTGCTAAAGGAGGAGGGGCTGGGTCTTGCAAACACTGAAAGCGGATGCTGCCGCGGCTCTGGGCCCCCCAGGGTTCCCTGGTGGGTGCCCGTCCACGCCCCTTCCCGAGCCTGGATAAAGGCCATTTTCCCAGGAGATGGGCGCAGTGTTCGTCCGAATTCTCCAAAGCATCCAAGGCAGCCACCCCAAGAGGGATCGGGAACCCGTTCCTTCGCCAGGGCTCGGGTACCCCGCTTTGCAGCCGGCCGGCCCGCGGCCTCTGCTGTGTCTTTGTGCCTCGTCATCCGCCCCGCTGAGTGGCCCAAAAGCACGCGGGCCTCGGTGCACCCGGCACGGCGCGTGGGAACCGCGGAGGGCGCTGCTCCGGGCCTAGCGCGGGACTCGGGGCCCGCCCCGCCGTGCGAGGAGGGAGGCGCCGCGCCCCAGCGCTCCCGGGCGCGGACACCCACCTGCGCGCGGTTCGGGGCTCGGCAGCGTCCGCTCGTTCCGCGGCTGCGGCCGCTCCTCCTACCTGACCTCACAGGAAGCGCGCGGCGGGGCGCGGCCCGGTGCTGCCACAGCCCCCTCTGCCGGCCGCCGGGGGAAGCGCAGGCTCCGGGCAGGGGCGGGGCGGGGCGGGGGGGGGAGGCGCGGAGAGGGCGGGCCAGAGGGAGGTGGCGAAGGAGGACGAGAGGCAAGAATTGGGAGAGGAGGAAAGAAGTAGAGCTCACGCAGGAAAAGTTCGGGGTCGGGGGCGCCCTTGGCCCTGGAAGGAACGACACGGGCTGAATCCACCAGTGTGTTTGGGCTCCTTGAGGACACCCAGCCCTGCCCTTCAGGAGCTCCAAGCCCCGCGAGGACTCCAAGGCGGGGCCGGAAGGGCCGTAGGAGTTCGCCCTTCCCACAGAGAAAGTCCTGCCAGCAAAAGGAACACCTGCAAGGGAGGTGAGAACCACCGTCCTCTGCCACCGGCTTGATGCTTCAGCACCCACACCTCTCCCTGCGCCGGCTGCCCGCTGCGCACGCTCACGGCGGACACGTGCAGCTGCGCGGGCCCTCGAGCTGGGCTCAGCTCCTGGACTTGGTTACGTAGCGCTCAGAGCTGCCCTCTGCGGTTCGGGCCTGACACTGATCTCGCAGCACTGCTGTGAAGGTTGAGGGCGATGCCCCTGGCCGGTGGCGAGGGCTGGCGGACGTTATCAGTGTGCAGCACGGGCCTGCCGGGAAGGGACAAACAGTGGAGTGAGACATAGACTTTACCTCAAAGACTCAGCCTGCCACCACAGTTCAATTCCATGAGGATGAAACCTGATCCACAGAAAGTGCTACACAGGTCCCCCTGATAGCTGCATCTTATTTGCTTATTATGTAGTTCTAATAAATTATACAGTTGGCTTTGAACATGAGAGGTGGCTGCGGGAGCCAGCCTGTGTGTGCGCCGGGCCACTTTGCAGCCTGTGATCTTGGGTCACCTGGTCGACCTCTGTGACTTGGGTTCCTTCACCTATCAGGTGCGGTGAAGAGTAGTATCAGAAATGACAGCGCTGGTGATCTGAGAGACACCCTGGGCATGGTGACATTTTATTTTATTTTTTTTAATTTTAAAGATAGTAAAATACAACAGAACATAACAGAATAAAGTCAATCAAAACAAAGCAGTAGGACTGGTACAGAACTTCGAAGACCGATAATGTGAGTACAATAGCTACTATAACATACCTTGCTATTTTCAGATTAGCTGACCACTCCAACAGGTGTAGTAGAATTGAACCAAAAACAAAACAAAACAAAATCAATAAAAACAGAATACAGAATAAAGGGAAAAAAAGAGAAAAATAATAACGATCAGAGTAAAGCAAAATGGTGAGAACCATATTGGTCCTCAAAGACAAGACAGAAGAGAGTCCCCCGTATTTGCAACATTGCCTACTGTCATCATGCAAAGAGACATTCAGAATGCCGATCAGAGGCCTGCAAAATCTACGAAAAAACACTAGCGTTCAGTTGCTTTATGTACCTTAGTTGCCATCAATTTAGCCAGACCTCAGAGCCAGCGGCTGGCTTGGGCGGTGGGGGGGGGGGATGATGTCCTTGATTCCAAGCCTGCGCGCAGGTGCCGCGCGGGCCCAGCAAGTTGGGGCCCGGTTGGACCCATTCTGGTTCTCCTCTGGGGTCGCGGAGCTCCCAACCCCAGAAGGCGGATCAGTTCTCCCTTGATGTGGGCTGGCGCAGCGCGGGCCCAGCGAGTTGGGGCCCAGTTGGACCCATTCTACATGGTGACATTTTAAACCCAATCTCCAGGTCATTCTAGTGGCAGCTGGGGCTGAGAACCACTGCTTCCAACAGCAGAGCCCCAGGAGGAGAACACATAGCCAGCAGCCCCAAAAGGGAAGAGAGCTCTGAGGACTGGGGCCAGGGATGTACCCAGGAAGGTGTGAGCTGATGCAGCTGCTGCCTGAGATGCCACCCAGCAGGAGAACTGCAATAGTGTAGAGGAGAAAGCGTGGCCCTCCCGTCCCTCCAGAGACATCATGAGCGGCTCAGGGGGTAATAGTGTTTGGACTTGGACACGTCCAATTAAAAGCAGCTCAGGGGGACTCTAAATCACTTTCGCTGCCTCTCTACCTCTTTCAGGTGTCCCCCTGCTCAAGAACCTGCAATGATTCCCTTCGGTCTGCTCCAAGACCTAACTCACTGGCCCAGCATACTCTTAGTAGCTGATCTCTCACAGTCCCTGAAGTTCATCTCAAGAGCCCTGCTGTGCTTGGCCTGACAGCCAGCCAAGAGGCCCTCCCCACCCAATCTAATCCACCCATGGGATAATAATAACAATCCCTATGCGTGCAGGATCCTTACCATGTCCAAAGTGTTCTCTCAAAGACCACTTCATTCTTTTTGGATTACAAAATAGGAAAGGCGGGTGCTATTGTTTCTCTTCTGTTGATGAGAAACTGAGGCTCAGAGAGAGTAGGGGCCAGTGGGAGGTCAGTGACAGAGCCAGGACTCAAATGAAGGCAGATCACCACCTCTGCATTTGGGCTCTTGGTGGCCATGGGGCAGCCTCTTCTTAATTTGTCTCATCTCTGCAGTCTCCCTGTGTGGTGTGCCCTCACCTCCCAATGCAGTCAGCACAGGACAGGGCCCTGGGTTACTTCACCCCAGCAGGGTAGAGTAAAAATGTGTTTTGGCTTTCTATTCATTGCTGAGTTCATACTTAACCAGCTGATGCCTTGGGTCCTGGCCCCTGCTCTAACTCTGCCCTGAGGAGAGAATAAAATGTCAGCAGTGATGACAGCGATGTCATTTCAAATCAATTAATCTGCTTTTTTCTCCTGGTGCTTCCCCTCCCCCTTCCCCCCATGCACTCACTGCTCAGAGAACAGCGTGGGAGAGAAGTGGAGCCGCCTGCAGGGCCCACTGAGGAGGGGGCACTCTCCCCTCAGAGAAAACAGACCAGGAGGAATGATGGTGCACAGATGTCTAGTGCTGGGTCTCAAAGGCTGGGACCAGACCCAGAAGAGGGAGTGGCCAGATGGTGGTTGTGGGCAGATGGGGCTTTAAGTGGCCTTGTAGAGATCCCGGGGTCCATCATGGCTCAGGTAGGATTCCTGTGCCAGGAACAACAGGAAGTGGGAAAGTTGCTGCATGTGAAAGGTCAGGTACACAGGCACAGAGGCTGCTGACTTTCATCCATGGACTGGCAAAGGACGACCGCCAGGGTTGATGGACACTTCAGCATGGCCAGAAGATTGGTGTGGCCCACAATAGCTTGTTTATATGTGAGTCCCCTAAGACCTAAACCCAGCCTGAGGTATATTCGCCTGAGTGCAGGCTAGGCTGCTGGGACACAGATGTCTTAGTTACTTTTCTGTTGTTGCTGAAACAGAATACCTGACGCCCAAAATTAGGGAAGGAAAGGTTTATTTCTTATAGTTCTTGGAGGATTCAGACCCTATTTAGCTGGCTGCAAGGCAGGGCAGCCATTCATGGTGGCTGCCAAACAGCAAGGCGCTAACCAGTGAGAGAGGGAAGACCCACCTTCTTCCCACCCTTACACTGTATGTTGGCTCCACCCCTGGGCAGGTGCAGCAGTCACATCGCCAATCCCAGCGCCAGACAACCAACCAATCACAAATGCTAGACTCAGCTGCATCCATGCCATGATTACATGAGACTTGGCTGGGCCATAGGAATATAACTATAACAACAGAGAACCAAATATACAATGACTCAAACAAGTAGATGGTCAGCGGGAGACTGCTTTACAAGACCAGTCTAGGACACACGCTCCTGTACCATTGCTCCCCCACACCCTGGGGTACTGCCCTTATCGGAAGGTCAGACTGGTTCCCCAACCTCTTCAACACATGCAGCCCACCAAAACGGGGTAAGAGAGGAGAACTAGTGATTTCTTTTAAAGACAGTTTGGGGATTTTGTTTTGTTTTCTTTTGCAGTATTGAGGATGGAATCCAGGGGCACTTGGCCATTAAGCTACACTCCCAGTGCTTTGTATTTTTTGTCCTGAGACAGGGTCTCACTAAGCTGCCCAGGCTGGCTCCAAATGTGATCTTCCTGCCTCCAGCCTCTCTAGTAGCTGGAATTACAAGACACTGTGTCACTCACTTTCCACTGGCAAGAGCCAGTCACATGGCCATGGGGCAGCTGGGCAGCAGTATCACCCCGTTTCATTCTTGATGTCTGTGTTTGTGTCTTCATCAGTGTTTGTGTCTTTTACTCTTACTAGAGGTTTGTCAGTTTTGTTGATCTTTTCAAAGAACTAGCCTTTGTTTTACTGATTTTTCCACTTCTGTTTTTATTTTATTGATTTCTGCTCTTACCTTTATTATTATTATTATTATTTCATTTTCCTACCAACTTTGGGTTTACTTTACTCTTTTCCTAAGTGGAAGTGGGACCTTAGATTATTGATTTCAGACTTCTCTTTCAACACAAATATTTAGTGCTATAGATTTCCCTCCTAGTACTCTTTTAACTGTGCCTCACAAATTTTAACATTTGTTGTATTTTGGCTTTGAGGTAGTTCAACATATTTTTTAAACTTCCTTTGCTACCTCTGCTTTAACCCATAGTTCACATAGTATAATGTTGTTTAGTCTCCACATATTTGGAGATTTACAGCCATCTTTCAATTTAATTTCCAGTTTAATTCCTCTGAGGCCAGAGAATGAACATACTCTGTATGAGTTCAGTTCTTTTAAATTTATTGAAATTTGCTTATGGATATGGTTTATCCCTGTGAATTTTCCATAGACGACAGAAAATGTGTATTCTGCAGCTTTCCTATGGTATGTTCTATAAATCTCAATTATGTACTGTTGGTTAATGGTGGTGTTCAGTTTTTCTAGGTCTTTGATGATCTTCTGTCTAGTTGTTCTATCAGTTGTTGAGAGGAAGATATTGAGTTCCCTGATATATTTACAGATTTGTCTGTTTCTCCTTTCAATTCTGTCAGTTCTTGTCTCACATGTGTTACAGCTGTTGTTTGATGTATATTTTGGTTTGATATGTCTTCTTGGTAGATTGACTATTTTATGATATGTAATGTCTCTCTGTCTCTGTTAGTTTTCCCTGCTTTGAACTGTGTCCTGCTTTCTTTTAATGGTTTCATGATGCAACTTTTTCCTTTATTTTACTATCAATTTGCCTATGTTGTATTATTGAAATGAGTTTCTTATGTACTACACATAGCTAGCTCATGTTTTTTAACTTTACTTTGCCAATCTTCCTTTTATTTGGATTATTTAGATAAATTACATGTAATATAATTATATGTATTGTATTAGCTTTTCTATTGCAGGGACAAAGCATCCAACACCATAACTTAAGAGGAAAGGTTTAATTTGGCTCATAGCTTCAGGGGATTTAGTCCATGGTTAGCTGGTTCCAAGGCAGAAACATCACAGAAGAGTATGACAGAGCAAAGCCACTTAATTTATGGTGGCTGAGAAGTAGAGCAGAGGAACAGTGCTAGAGTAGAGGGGGCTAGGGACATTTATAGACCCCAAGGTCATACCTCCATGACCCACCCAGACACACCCAGAAGTACACTTTACCAATCCCTTAGGTGGTGCCCAAGCCAATCAAGTTTAGCCACCACAATTGTTGATATGTTAGAGGTTAAGACTGCTGATTTACTTTTTGTTTATGTTTTTCATTTCTGTTTTGTTTTTCCTCCCCTGTGGGTTACTTGAACATTCTTAGAATTCCACCTGCACTCACCTGTGGTATTTTTAAGAATATCTCTTTGATCTGGGACATGCCTAATAGTCCCAGCTACCCAGGAGGCTGAAGCAGAAAGATCATAAGCTTGAGGGCAGCCTGCAAAACCTAGCAAAACCCTGTTTCAAAATAAAAATAAAAAGGACTGGGGATATAGCTCAATAGCAAAGTTTCTGTGTAACATGCATGAGGGCCTAGCTTCAAACTCTAGTGCCATTCTTTTCTTTTCCTTTTTTAAATAGCTGTTTCTGCCTTAGGAACAGGCAGGGTTTAGTGAAGGGTCATCAGACACCATGTCTGGCAGAGAAGGTAGCCAAAAGAAGTCCCTAAAACAGCCCCAAAACCAAAGGACAGATGAGGAAGAAATAAAGAGGAGCAGAAAATACTTGAGGAGCCAAAAGCAAGGCTGTGAGGAAGGTCCCCTGGCCACAGGTAGAATTAAGAAAGCTGACAGAAAGTAACTTGTTCTTGTGCCTGAGATGGTATTGACCTTGATTCCACTCCTAATTAAGCATCTAGATTCTCTGCCATAACGTCTTTTGCCTCCTACAGCTAGAATAAACTGTTATCTTGGATCCTGTTGGATATTTAAGAATTAAATTTTGCAGAATAAATAAAAGAATCTCTTTGCATAGTTCATTTAGGCATTGCTCTAGGCATTAAATTATTTTTTTTAACTTTTTTTGTGGGAAGGTAGGACAGGGTCTTGCTATGTAGTTCAGGCTGGTCTTGAACTCACTATGTAGCCCAGGCTGGCCTCAAACTCGCTGTAATCCTCCTGCCTCTGAGTGTTGGGATTATAGGTGTGTGCCACCATGCCTGACCTAAATTCTATATGAATAATTTTTCACAGTACTGGTGCCATTGCTTTAGTAGTTGAGTGAAGTATATGAACCTACTACTTTTTGTGTCCCTTTATACTCCCTGTTATAATGTGATTGTGTTAAATATCTCTTCATTATTGGAATTCCACTTTTACTCATCTATGGTATTTTTAAGACTATTTAAATACATTTAGAACCACATCACAGAGTTACAATTTTTGCTTTAACTGTCAAGTATAATTTGTAAAACTCAAGGGTAAAGGAAAACCTGGATTTGCTCATGTATTTACTTATCATATTAGTTTTTCCTCCCTAATTTTTTTTTTTTTCGTGGCACCGGGGATTGAGTTCACAACGTCACACCTGCCAGACAGGTGCTTAAGCCACTGAGTCAAACTCCCGGCCCTAATTTTTTTGAGGCAGGGTGGCACTATGTAGCTCAGGTTGGCCTTGCACTTGCATTGTAGCCCAAGCCAGCCTCAAACTCACAACGCTCCTCCTATCTCAGCCTCCCGAGTGCTAGGATTAAAGGCATACGCCACCACACCCAGCTCCTTCCTAATTTTCTAAGTATCTTTTCTTTAAATTTCTGCTCTCTTTGAAAAACTTCCTCTAGCCATTCAATTAGGATAACTCTCCTGGTAACAGATTATTTTAGTCACTTACCATCACCTGGACAAAACACTCAACACTCACACCTTAAAGGAGAAGAGATTTGTTTGGCTCACAGTTTCCAGTGAGTTCAGTCCAAAGTCAGCTGCCTCCAAAGTAGAGATGTATGGCAGAAGGGCCAGAAGAGAGCTGCTTACCTCACAGCAGCCAGGAAGCAGAGAGAGATGGGAAGAGGTAGGAACTAAAATACATCCATCCTTCCGAATCAGGCCCTCAGTGACGAAGCTCCAATCACCCCCTCCTCCTAACAGCACATTCAGCTATGAGCTCACCAATGATGGAATCCACTGATGAGCATGTACCCTGCTTACCCAATCACCTTCCAACCACATGCAACTCTGGGGGATATTTTAGAGCTAAACTATAAAACTTACCATGTCATTTTTTCCCTTTGTATTGTTCCAAGGTTCTTTCTTTTGTTTCTTTTTCTCTATTTGAAGAACTTCCGCTAACCATTCCCAAAGGATAGCTCTCCTGGTAGCAAATTATTTTAGTTTTTCTTCATCTGAGAATATCTCTATATACTCTATACTCCTGAAGGGTATCTTACCAGGGGTAGGACTCTGTGTTAACCATTCTTGCAGCACTTGAAAAACATCATGCCATGTTCTCCATAGGTTCTCATGAGACATCTGCTGTCATTCAAATCATTTTGTGTGTTTTCCCCTATAGATAAGGTATCATTATTCCGCTGACTGCTTTCAAGATATTTTGTCTTTTCAGAAGTTTAAGTGTGATATGTTTTGATGAATTTCTTTGAGGTTTTCTTATTTGAATTCACTCTGCATCTTAAATTAGTAGATTTATGTCTCATCAATTTTGAAAAGTTATCCCGTATTATTTCTTCAAATTTGCTTAGGCACCAAAATCTCCTCCTTCTCCTATTGGAACTTTAATATTATAAGCATTAGGTCTTTTGTTATAGTCCTACAGGTCTCTGAGGCTCTATTCACTTTTTTCCCCTTCTCCTTTTGGTCTATTGTTCAGATTAGGTAATTTCTATTTTTCTATCTTCCAGTTTATTCTTGCTATTCTGCTGAGCCTTTTATTTTTGATTATTGTTATGGCTTGTACCTACATGTCCCCTCAAAGCCTCATGTGGTCATAGATGGAGCTTTTTGGAGGTGGCTGGATCTACAATGTGTGATGCTGGGATCAAGAATGTGGTGTTGGAATTAATTCATGGTGCAATGCTAGGATTAAGGATGCCCTGTCCGGGTGTGAGCACTACACGCCCTAAGCGTGGGTACCCTGGATTGGATGTAAGGAACAGAAAGAGAGCTGCTGTTGCTGCTTGTCACTTGCTGCTTCTTCACTGTTTTGCTGTTTTGCTACTTTCTGCCCACCATGAACTGTTTTTCCTCTGCAATGCCCCTGTACCATGCCACCCTGCCTTGGAGTCAACCAACTATGATCTGACACCTCTACACACTGAGATACCATAAACTTTTCCTCCTTTAATTCTAGGTATTGGGTATTTTGTCTCAGCAACAAGAGAAGAAAGCAAGACAATTACATTTTTCAAAAGGTCAAAAGTTTCCTTTTGGTTCCTCTTTACATCTTCTATTTAATTGTTGAGCTTTTTCTAGTTTTTTCACTGTTTTGAGAACATTCATAGTTTTCTCACTGAATTATTGTTCATTGAAGCATTTTTATCATGGTTTCTTTAAAAATCTTCAGAAAATAATTCTACCTCTTCTGTTATCTCAGCATTGGCATCTGTCTTTATTATTCGGTTTGGTAACTTCTTTGTTCTTAGTTTTGACAAATGATTTTCTAATGAATTTGGATATTTTCATACTATGGCTCTTATCTAAGACTTACGTTTCAGCTGGGCTTATCTGTTACTGCTCCATCAGAGGAAACGGAAGCACCACCTGATTAATGATATGTAGGAAGTCCAGTTCCTTTGTCACTCAGGTTGGGGGACGGATTCTCCTCACTGCTACTGGGAAAAGTTGGAGTTCCTGTTTCCTATGTGGTCTCCACTGACACCCTGGCGGGGAGAAACTTTTTACTATCTGGTGGAGATGAAAGTCCTGAACCCTTGTTGGCCTTCTTGGACACAGTTCTATTGGGGAAACTGACCACATATGTAGCCTCACAAGGGTAGAGTCTAAACTCACCACTTGGCTATTGAAGGTGTGAGTTTTGTCTGTGGTGTTTGGCTGGAGTAGAGTGGTTATTGTCTAAAACTGTCCTACATTGCTGAGTACCTTGCCTAGGATTTTGGCTCAAGACAGCAGAGGGCTTTTATCATCTCCAACCTTGGTTGAATCCAGGTCACTAGCTTCTTTGGCTCCTAATCTGGGACACAGGAGTCAAAAGGGAAGCCCAGGGAACTCTTCCCCTCCCCTCAGTGATATGAATCCCCAACAAGTCTGCCATCTTCTGCCTATCTTTTGAAGTCTTCTTATGCTTGTTTTATACATACATGTAATGTCTAGGATTTTTAGTTATAGTTAACAGACGAATATGAAAGATTTGCTCCATCTTCCTGGAAGCAGACACCAAACTTTAAAGCTATAGAAAGTGAGGCAGTGGACTGAGATATAGCTCAGTGGCAAAGCACCTGCCTGGCAAGTGCAAGGTCCTGAATTTGATTCCCAGTGCCAAAAAAGAAAGAAAGAAAGAAAGACATTGTAGATGTAGTACAGAAATAACAAGATGATCAATAGGAAGATGAAGTCCAGAAACAAACCTACAAATTGGAATTTATGATAAAGTGGAAGTACAGAACAGTAGAAAAGGATCTTTTTTAATGAGTAGAGCTCTGATAATTGGATATTCCTATCAGCAAGGAAAATAAAATTGAACCTTTACCTCACATATTAACACACTGACGAAAAATAAATTCACCAGACCTGGTAGCACAGGCCTGTAATGGCAGGCACATTGATCGGGCACATTACAAAATAAATTCAGACTTCTTGTAAAGTTTGAAAATTATTCAACATTATTATCAGAGAGACATGAAACCATTGTGAGATATTAACACACCATATTACACAGACAGACCATAATTAGAAAGTCTGGCAGCACCATATACCAGTGTTGACGGGCAGCAGTAAGGGTGTCCACATACTGCTGACGGATGCCTAAATCCATCAGTGCAACCACTTTGAGTAACAATATGACTTGGGGCAAAAAGTGAATGGTTGTGTGCACCGGGTCATGTGTGCAAGCATTCTTTATTATAGAAATTCATAAACAATTCAAATGACCAACCTGGCAAAATGGGTACATTGTAGTAAAGTCATACAATGTAATAGTGGACAATAATAAAGACTGTGAACTCCGACTATATGCAAAACCATAGTCGAAGTTTTTAAATACTTCAACTGAACAGAAGAAGCAGGAGGCAAAATAAATTTTACAGCATGATTTCATTTATCAAGGTCAAAAGATGGTAATGTTTGACTATGTTGTTAAAGGATGCACACTAGAGTTATAAAAGTGTTAAGAAGAGCAAAGAAAATACAAAAAAATAGTAGTTAACGTCAGGAAAGAAAGACAAGTTATATGCTGCAAAAGGCTTGCACATGATGGACAGGCTATGGGATGCTAACAGCACTCAGTTTCTCAATTTGGTTAATGGTCTCACAGACGTTTACTTTGTAATAATTTATTAAAGTGCTCGCAGAGGAAAGGAGGAAACTGAGTGGGTAGCCATGTATCCAGTCTGTTTCAATGGGTCTGCTCTCCCAATGGAGGCAATTTAAATAAGAAACATGGACTGTGAGACCAGTTGACTTGGATTCTAATTCTCTGGCCCTGCTACCTACTTACTGGATGACCTTGTGCAACTTGCTTAATCTCTCTGTGCTTTCATAGTCTTGTATATAAAACGGGATGGTAACATTACCTAATGTGAAGATTAATTGCTCTCAGGCATGCTATAAACAGTACAAGAGCTTTGTAAAATGAGTAAAAATTCAGGCATTCTTGCAACATTAAAAGCCCTCAAGTACCCATGCAGCGCTGGATCCTCATATGAACTTCCACGGGCCAGTGAATTTTACACACACACACACACACACACACACACTCGCCACCAAGCTCTCAGAACCTCACCTCCACCTTCCAGCCAGTGTGGCTGCTTGTGGCAGAATCTCCCATTAAGGTCTAGGTCAGATTGCAAACTGAGCTAGGCAGAATCCGGGCCTGGGGAGGGAAGCCCTGCCGGCCCTCGCTGGCGCCTGCTTCTGCAGCTGGGGCTGGCGCGTCGGACAGTCTGGCACAGGAACCCAGGCAGCCTCCATGGGGCTCGGGAGGTCAGAGTGTGAGAAAAGCGGAGCAGGGCGTGTGGAGGAGACAGCACGTCTTGGACGCCTTTCATTGTCCATAGAAGAAGAAGCAGAAACAGAAGGGTGGGGGTGGGGTGAGCAAAAAAGGAACGAAAAGCAGCGAATGAGGCCAGCCCAGCCAAGAGCTTTTTGTGGGGTCTTAATTAAGTCCCAAAGCCCCATTGTTCCTTTCAGGGTGAAACATATGTTCAGGGCCTGGCTCAGGTTTGGGACTGGAATTTCAATGGTGTTGGGCCCTATGGTGTGTGGGGGAGGGGGAGGGGTGGACAGTCCCTAAGCCATACAGGAACCGATAATGTGTCCAGCACAGCCTCTGCCACAGTCATCTTCTACTAATAAAACAACCAGAACCCCCACCCCAAGGTGGGAAATGGTGGGGCAGAGCAGAGCCAACTGCGTCTCCCAGCTTTGCCCTTAACAGTCAGTGTGACCTTCAGTGTGACCTCAGGTTCCCACTGTGTGCCATTCAGATAAGACTAAGAATACAGACATCATGAGGACCATGAGCAGGAGCCATCTGAATGGCCTGGTATCCATTTCGGGGGCTTCCGGAAGCCATGTAGAGAGCTGGACATGTGTCCTTGGGGTTTGGAGGATACAGAGCTGGTGTCCAACTCACATCTGGGAAGTCTCAAAGAAAGGAGCTGCAGTTGCAGATGCTTTGAGATGGCAGGAAGAAGAGAAGCAGCTCCCCTAGGAGCAGCTGGCCCTCCTAGAATATGGAAGGTAAAAACATCTAGGAGTTCCTCAATCAGGTGGAGAGCCTGGGAAAGAGGGGGACAGACTGGCTCACTTTGAGAGTATGGGCAGATAGGACTCCCCAGAAACCAAGAGGTAGGTAAGGGGCTCATACAGGAATGACAAGTGGAGAGGACATCTGTGCCAAGGGAACCGAGAGATTCTTAGTGCTAGGATGGTGTTGTAGTTTGGGTTTTAAATGTATCCCAGAGGTTCATGTGGTAAAGACTCGGTCTCCAGCCTGTGGCACAGTTGGGAGGAGGTGAAATCTTCAAGAGGTAAAGGTTTTAGGTTATTGGGTGCTTACTCCTGAAGTGGGTCATGGGATCTGGATTCCTTCTTCTTTCTGCTTGCTTTGTGGCTAATGGGGTGAGCAGTTTTGCTCTGCCACATGTTCCCGCCATGATGTGCTACCTCACCATAGGCCCAAAGCAATGGAGCCAACCGCTGATCAAGGGTTACAACCTCCAAGAGAATAAACCAAAATAAACCTTTCTTTTGTAAGTTAATTATCCTGCCTATTTCTTAACAGTGATGGAATGCTAATTGATAGATGGTCTCCAAGGAACCCAGAAAACTACTTGAGGAGTAGAACAATCAATGTTTCAGAGTGTCCATGCCCAAAGAGCACCAGTACCAGGTGATAACAGAGGAGTTGAGCAAGACCCATCCAGTGTCTTTCCACTCTGCAGTATAAGACAGGAGCTGGGGAGGTGGGCCAGAGGAGGAGCCTAAGAATACAGCTGATCACATCTCCTACACACACAGTTGTCCCACTGCAGGGAGCTCAATCTGCTCTAGTCTGAGCTGAAGAAAACCTGAGGACAGCCAGAGATTTTACTCATGGGCAACAATGAATAATATGAAAGAGCTAGTATGAAAGGGAGAGGGGAGACATGATATGGCTGCTTTCCATTTTCATCTTAGTAAGTTCAACTCATGCAAAGTCCAGCTGCAGATACACAATCATGGAATGGTGACCATTAAATGGAAAGAAGCAAGGTACAGAACAATGTATACCATGGTATCTTCCATCTCAGAAAGGGAGACTATAAATACCAACTAGCAAATGAATAAGTAAATTTTAACAATGGAAGGACAATAAAAAACCTAGCAAAGTCATTTTCCATAAAAAAAATTAGAAATTAAACTTCTCTGAAAGTCCATTGTTTTGTCATTTTGACTTTGGAGCTATATAAATAACTACTGAAATTTAAAAATGTTAAGTAACAATTAAAAATAAAAAACACAATGAACTGTAAGAATTTAAGTACATATCAAAGTGTGAGCTAGCCACACAAAGTTAGTCCAAGTCATTTTAAAACACAGTAATGTTAAAAAAAAAAAACAGTAATGTGTCATAAGGACAAAAAACCACTTCAAAAATATCTACCTCAAGCTTATCTTGTCACCCCAGATGTCAGGAAAGTCAGACTATGAGGTGTGGCAAAAGGACAGAGGAACTTCGATGATGTTGCGAATTGCAGTCTTCATACTGGAATGAAGCACATACCTAGCCTAGGAGTCAAGCACGCTAAAGAGCACTTTGGGGGATCCAGAATACAGCTCCCATCCCATGTGCAGAACTAAACAGCACGTGACAACAATGTGCATAAACTTGCTGGTGCTTGTCTCTGAGTGTAAAAAGTTATAGGTGGCTGCTGTTTCACTTTGCCTTCAAAATCTCATGCAAAAATGTCCACCATGGTGCATGCAAATAAACTGTACAGAGAAGAGCATTCTAGAAAATCTAACTCCAGTTTAGCTAAATTAATTGTCTTAGTCATTTTCTTGTCACTGAGACACAAAAAAACACCTAACGAACACAGTTTAAAGGAAGAGAGGTTTATTTGGGTTCGTGATTTTAGGGGCTCAGTCCATAGTTTGCTGGCTCCAAGGCAAAATGGTATGCTAGGGGGACATAGAAGAGGAAAGTTGCTCACACCAGCAGAGAGTAAAGGGGGAACCAGGGAAGGAGGCGTACCTTTCGGGTCACACCCCATGACTGACTTCTTCTGATAAAGGCCCACTTCCCAAGAGCACATTCAATTATGGATTCATCATGAATTAAGTGAATTAACCCACTAACAAGTATAGCACCCCAGTGATCTAATCACCTCTCAAAAGGCCCACCTCTGAACACATGAGGGTTTGGGGAGACATTTTATTTTTTTTTTATTTATTCTTTTTTTTTTTTTTTTCAGCACTGGGGATTGAACTCACAACCTCATGCCTGTCAGACAGGCACTTAAATCACTGAACCAAACTCCCGGCCCTAGGGGAGACATTTTAGTTCTAAACCATAATATTCAACCACTACAAAAGCACCAGGATAGGACACTGACTCATTATTCTGAAAACAGGTAGAGAAATAAGTTGAGCATTTAACCTGTGTATCCCATGCACATTTTATTTTGGGGCAATCCATTGATTGATGCCAATTCATTCACATTCCTGACAGTTGACAGGCATTTGGCAGGGGACTTTGGTTCATGAACTCTCCATCAGGCTAGCTTGGGCTTGTTCACATCATGGCATCAGAGTTCTAAGTTTGAGGAACAGAGAAGGCCTAATGAACAAGTTCTTTTTAAAAATAGACTTTATTTCTCAGAGGAGCTTCAGGTTCACAGAAAAACTGAGTAGAAGTTACAGATTATTTACCGTATACTCACTGCCTGCCCTGATATATGCCTCATTATCAACATTCCCCCATGTCTTAGTTACTTTTTACACATTGCTGAGACAGAATACCTGACACCCAAAATTGGGGAAGGAAAGGTTTATTTCTTATAGTTCTCGGGAGTTTCAGTCCATACTCAATTGGCTCCAAGGCAGGGTGGCATGGCAGGACCGCCATTCATGGCTGCTGCAAAACAGCAAGGTTAACCAGCAAGAGAGTAGACATGCCTCCCTCTCACCCTTACACAGTATGTCGGTTCCACCCCTGGGTGGCTGCAACACGCATCACCAATCCCAGTACCAGACAACAAACCAATCACAAATTCCAGACTCAGCCCCATCCATGATTACATGAGGCTTTGGGGGGACACAGGATCAAACCCAGACACCCCACCAGAGCAGCACATTTGTTACAACTGATAAATCTACATATTATTATTTTCTAGAGTCCATAGTTTACATGAGGGATCACCCTCATTGCACATTCTGTGGATGTTAACGAGCACATAATGGCATTCATGACTGGAGTATCATGCAGAATAGCTCTGATGCCCTAAAAATTCTGTGAGCTTCACCTATTCAGCCCGCCTTGGCTTATCAGCCCTGGAAACCACTGATCTTTCTTTTCTCCATAGTTTGACCTTTTCTAAAGTATCATATACTGTAGTTGGAATCATGCAGTATGTAGGCTTTTCATATATGCATTATACATTATATAGTATATAGTTAATAAGATTAACTTACTAATATACACTTAGTAATATGCACATAAATTTCCTTCAAGTGTTTTCATAGGTTGATAACTCATTTCTTTTTAGTGATGGATAATATTGCATTGTCAGGATATACCAGTTTATTTACCTGTACAACTACAGGTGAATAGGGGAACAGCTTGGTTGCTTCCAAATTTTAGCAATGTGAATAAAACTGTTGCAAACATCCATGTGCAAGTTTTGTATGGACATACATTTTTAATTGGGCATATACCAAGGAGTATGTTTGCCAGATGGTATGGTATACTACATTACCATAGTGACTGTACCATTTCACATTCCTACCTCTGATGAATGTGTGCTCCTGGTATTTCACGTGTTCTTGCCAGCATTTGGAGCATCAATGTTCTGGATTTTGACCACTTTGGTAGATGTGTGGAGCCAACTCATTGTTTCTGTTCTCATTTCCCTAGTGGCACCTGGAGCACCTTTTCACATGGTTCCTTGCTATTGGTATATTTTAGGTCAGGTGTGTGTTAAGACTTTTGGCCCATTTTTTAAAACTGGGTTGTGCTGTTGAATTTCAAGTGTTCTTTATATATTTTAAATAACAGTGTTTTATGAAATACACATTTTGCAAATATTTTCTCCTTGACTGTAGTTTCTTTTAATTCCTTGATAGTGTCTTTTACAGAAAAATTCAATTTTTTTGATTTTTAATTTAGTTCATTTTATCAATTCTTTCTTTCATAGATCATGTCCTTTGTGTTATATCTAAAAAGTCAGCTCAAAATCCAAGATCATCTGTATTTTTTTCTGGACCATCATCTAGAAATTGTATAGTTTTGTGTTTTACATTTAGGTGTATGATCCATTTTGAGTTAATATTTTTGATGGGTATAAGGTAAATGTCGAGATTTTATTTTTTTTACATGGATGTCCAGTTCTTTCTGTACCATTTATTGAAAAAGTCATCTTTTCTTTTTCCTTTGCAAGGATGAATTTATAACTCATTTATAATCTACCATAATTATTTTGCTACATCTCCAATAAATTCAGGCAGGTGAGGTTTTTAAATCAAACTTTATACAGTGCCTCCCAAAAACCCACCATGTTGGGTCAGGAAGGGTCCAACCAGAAGACAACTAGTCAGCCTTCCTGGTGAGCAGCACGAACAGTATGGATTCCAAGAAGAGAAAGATCAGCGCCTCCTGTGAGCCTATCAGCACACAGGCTGAGAATCAGCAACCCCCCCACTCTCACCCCCATAAGCAATCTGCCTGTGGCCAACAGTCTGATCATCTCTTGGGAGGATGACAGTATGCAATATAGCAAATCTGGGGGATTACCTTCTATCTTATCTTTGAGGCCCAATATTGTTCTCGCTGTTTTGCTTATTCTGATTAATTGTTTTGTTTTATTCAACATTCTGCTTTGAATGTTTTTTTTCTGTTTTGTTTTTGGTTTATTTTGCAGTACCTGATGGAATGGTCAACTATTGTGATGATAGCAAGATACACTATAGTACCTATTGTTTTCCTAGTATCCTGCTTTGAAGTTCTGTACAAGTTCTACTGCTTTGTTTTGACTGACTTTGTTCTGTTATGTTTTGTTGGATTCTACTATCTTTAAAGTAAAATTTTAAAAAAACAAACTTTGTAGTTTAAGATAAGTGTAGTTTCACATGCTATTTTAAGAAATAAAGCAAACAAATCCTCTGTACCTCTTATCCAGTTTCTCCCAGTTGCTGCATTTTGCACAACTATGCTACAATATCACACCAGTGTACTAACACTAATGCATTCAAGGTACAAAACATTTCCATTACTGCAAGTATTTCTCATGTTGCCATTTTATAACCATAGCTCCTCCTTAATACTTACCTACCACCAATCTATTTTCCATCTCTGTAATTTTGTCATTTCAAGAACATTGTGTAAAGGAATTCATTTTGTTCACTCATTATTGTGTAAAGGAATTCATTTTGTTCACTCAGTATAATTCTTTAGATGCATCATTATTGTGTCCCATCAGTATAGTGATTCATTCTTTTTATTGTGGAGTAGGATCTTACCATATAGATCAGTGATGACAAACCTAAAAGGCCAAGTGCAAAACCAAACTACAACTCAAAACCCACTTATTTATTGCAAAGTGCCAACACTATGATTAAACTTGAATGCTCAGCCATTGGGGTGATGCTGGGGTGACTTGGCTCACATAGCAACAGAGAGGGCTCTGTGTGCCCACTGCAGCACACATGTCATAGGTTTGCCACCACTGTTACAGCTACACCACCGTTTGTTTAATCATTACTTGTTTCCAGTTTGGGACTCTTGAAAGTAAAACTTCTCTAAAAATTCACCTCTGGTTATTATGAAGCAAAACATTAAATAATTCCTAAATAGTGTGGGCAAAATTGATTTATTTTTATGCATTTGATTCAGGATGCCGTTGATATTCTGAGAAAGAGGAAAGATTCACAGACAGAATTTTTTGTGTGTGTGAATAGAAATCTTTATTTTTGGATAAGATTGTTTAGCTTTTTATTGTTTAGCTTTAAGAGTTCTGAATATATTCTAGATTTGTTGAATGTGTGCTTTTACAAGTGTGTTCCCACATTCCATAGCTTGTCTTTATATCCTCTAGTAGGAGCTTTTACAGAGTAAAGATTTTTAATCTTAAAGTCCGATTTATCTAATTTTTTCTCTTAAGTCTTGCTTTTGATATAAGATTTTAAAGTACTTTATCTACTTACCCTAGATCCTGAAGACTTTTTTTGTTTTTTTTTCTACAACTTTTATAATTTTAAGTGTACATTTAAGCCTTGGGTCTATCTTGGGTTTATGTCTATAGAATGTATGAGACATAGGTTGAGTTTCTTTCTTTTCATTCTTTAATTGTTTTTTTTTTCACTATGAATGTCTACTTGTTCTGTCAACATTTATTGAAAAGGCTGTTACCTCCATTGGATTGTCTTTGAACATTTATCAAAAAAATATATTTGCATGGCCCATTTTGGGGTTCTCTGTTCTGTTCCACTGATATATATGCCTACCCTTCTACCAATACAACACAGTCTTTATTACTACAGCTATATAGTTTTAAAGCAAGTAGACAACATCAGTCTGATTTTTCAAAGTTGTTTTAGAGATTTTAGTTTCTTATCCTCCTATATATATTTTAGAATAATATTGTTTTATCTGCAAAAAAATCTAGATTGGGTTTTAATAGAAATTGCATTAAACCTGAGGGTCAACTGGTAGAAAACCAACATCTTTACAGTGTTTTATCTTTCAATTTATAAATATGGTATGTTTCTATTTCATTAGATCTTCTTTGGTTTCTTTCATTATGTAGTTTTATATACATAATGTAGTATTATGTAGTTTAGCATAAAAGTTTATGAGTGTTTTTTTCAGATTTGTACTTAAGTGGGGTTGTTTTTAGAAAGTAATTATAAATGATATAATATTTTAGTGCAGTGCTCATGTGTTCTTTGGTAATACATAGAAATATGATTGACTATTTTTGTATTTGTCTTATATCCTGTCACCTTACTCAGATACTGGTCCTAGGAGCCTTGATTTGTATTTCTTTCTTTCTTTATAGATTTCTTGAGATTTTCAGCATATACAATTATCTGAAAATAAGCAATTTTATTGCTTCCTTTTAAATATATACATATATTTCCCCCTTGTTTTATTGCAGTGACTATAACTTATAATATTATGTTGAATGAGTAGTGACAACAGACATCTTTGCCTAGTTTCTAATCTTATATATAAATCATTTAGTCTTTCACTATTATTATTAGCTGTAGGTTTTTCATACATTTCTTTTCTCTCTCTGCCCTAATTTGCTGAGAACTTTTATCATGACGATTTTGTCAGATGATTTTTCTGCCTTGATTACTATTATCAAATGATTTTTCTTCTTTAGTCCATTGATACTGTGAATTACATTGATGTATTTTCTAGTACTGAATGAACCTTGCACAACTAGCCATGGTGTATGCTTTTTATACATTGATGGATTATTGTTTCTTAAGTTTTTTGAGGATTTTTGTGTCTAAGTGATGAGAGATATTGGTCTTTTGGTTTTTATCTTACAATCTTTTTCTAAATTCAATATTGAGTAATAGTAACTTCATAAATTTAGATGAAGTATTCTTTGTTTCAATTTTGGAACAGATTGTTGGGATTAATTCTTCAAATATTGGTATTAAGTTGCCATTAATTCTTTAAATGTTAGGTAGAATTCTCCATTGAAGTAGCCTGGATCTGGAGGCTTATATTTCAAGGGGTTTTATTTATAAATTAAATGTCTTTAAGTTTTACGAGACTACTCAGATTATGTATATCTTTTCGCTGAATCTTGGTAAGTTGTTTTTGAGGAGTAGGTCTGTTTCTTTTGATTTGTTAAATATATAAAAAGAATATTGTTTGTGGTATGGCTCTATTATCTTTTTAATGCCTGTATCCTGTGTATCCTGTATAGCCCTATCTCTTTTTATTTCTGACATTGGCTCTTTGTATCTTCTCTCCATCTACCTTTGGCAATATTACTAGAGGTTAGTCAATTTCATTGATTTTTTTCAAAGAATCAGCTTTTTGTTTCATTGATTTTTCTCTTTCAGTTTTATTGCTTTCTCCTCTTGTCATTGCTATTTCCTCTTTTCTTATTTCTCAAGCTTATTTTGATCTTATTTTTCTAATTTATTAAAGTGGGGCCATCGATTATTGATTTGAGAACTTTCTTCTTTTTCTAATGGAAGCATTTGATCCTACGAACATCCCTCTCAGATATTAGAAAATGGAAAGATAGCCCTTGTTCTTAGGTGGAAGGACCAATATAGTGAAAAAGACCACATTTCCAAAACTATTACTCAGATTTAATGCAATTTCAGTCAAACACCAAGAGCATACCTCACAGATGTAGAGAAAACAATCCTAAAATTTATTTGGAACCAGAAGAGACCTAGAATAGCAAAAGCAATTCTGGGTGACAAAGGCAAGGTAGGGGATATAACAATCTCTGACTATAAATTATACTACAAAGCTACAGTGATAAAAACAGCATGATATTGGGGGGAAAAACAGACCTGAGAATCAATGGGACAGAGTAGAAGATGCAGAAACAACTCCAAAAACACTTAGCCACCTTATCCTTGATAAAGAGGTCAAATATCTTCACTGGGAGAAAAGATAACCTCTTTAGTAAATGGTGCTGGAAAAATTGGCTTTCCATATGCCAAAGACTAAAACTAGACCTATTATCACTCATCTTGTGCTAAACTAAAACAAAATGGACCAGAGATCTAAATATTAAAACAGAAACACTAAATTTACTGGAAGATAGAATAGGCAGAACTCTTGAAGACATATGTGCAGGCAAAGATTTTACACACAAAACCCTAACTGCACAGGAAATATCACAAAGAATCAACAACTGGAATCTCATCTTATTAAAAAGCTTTTACACAGCAAAAGAAACCACTAACAGAGTGAAGAGAAAACCCAGAGAGTGGGAGAAAATATTTGCCAGTTCTTCCTCAGACAAAGGACTAATATCTAGAATATATAAAGGACCCAAAAAAAAATCAGAACTCCCAAATTCAAAGACCCAACTCAAAAATGAGCATCTGAAATGAGTAGACATTTCTCAGATGAAGAAGTAGAGACAGGAAATAAATAAATGAGAAAATGTTCAAGATCACTGATCATTCAGGGGATGCAAATTAAAACAACACTGAGATGCCATCTCACTCCAGAGAAAATGACTATTATCAAGAAATCAACTAATAACAAATGCTGGCAGGGTGTGGGAAAAAGGAACACTTCTCCACTGTTGGGGGGGAATATAGACTGGTGCAACCATTGTGGAAATCAGTGTGGAGATTCCTCAAAAAACTAAAACTAGAGGTCCCATTTGACCCAGCTATTCCCCTTCTTGGTATCTTCCCAAAAGAACTAAAATCATCAACACTGATGTATGTACACCCATGTTTATAGCAGCAGAGTGGGAAACAGCTATGTTGGAAATCCCCTACATGCCCATCAAACAATTAATGGATAAAGTAGATGTGTTTTTTTAATATAATGTAGTACTACTCTGCCATAAAGAAGGATAAATTTGTGACATTTCTAGGTAAACGGATGCACTTTGAGACAATACTCTTAAGTGAGATAAATCAGTCACACATGTTCAAACATCACATGGTTTCTGTGGTGTGAGAAACTGGAAATGTAAATGAAGACCAAAGTGTGTAGCAGATATTATGAACTAGAAAGAAAATGTTCAAATGGGACAGTGAACTAGGGAGGGAGGAGGGGAAAGGAAGGAAGGAAAGAACAGAAAAGGAAAAAAAAGAAAAGAAACAGATGGAAACAAAGCTTATGTAAATAAAGAGGGGAAGAGAGGTCAGACGGAAGAGTGAGAGATAGGGGAAAAGAAGAATCAACATATATCAACACACGGGTACAAATTCTATATGATGAATGTCATCATTATGTATATTTAGAATGTACCAATAAACTTAATTTAGAAAAATATCTCTCTAGGCACTACTTTAGCTGCATCTCACATATTTGAACATACATTTTATTTCACTCAATTCTATGTATTTTGTTTCTTTGACTTACAGATTATTTAGAAGAGTGTTTTAATATCTGAGTCTCTGGAGATTTTCCTATTTAATGGATTAAGATTTCTAATATCACTGATTTTCTGTCTAGTCGTTCTATCTATTGCTACACAAGGAATATTGAAGTCTCCATTCATAAATATGGACTAGCTTCTCCCATCAGCTCTATCAGTTTTTATTTCAGGTTTTTGAGGCTTTGTTGTTTGGTGTATACACATTTAGATTCCTGATAGTTTGATTATTTTATCATTATGTAATGCTCATTTTGTCTCTATTAATTTTCTTCACTCTAAAGTCTATTTTTTGTCATATTAATAAAATTACTCATGTCTGCTTAAATTAGTACTTACATATCTGTTGTTATCTATTTTCTTTCAGCCTACTTATGTTTTTGAATAGTGATTTTCTTGTGAACAGTATAAAATTAGGTTGTATTATTTTGTCCACTCCTTGGGTATTGTAATTGTTAGGTTGGATCATTTACAATTTTTTATTTTAAAGAGTATATAACAGAATAAAAGCAATCAAAACAAACCAGTGTAAGAGATACAGGACTTCAAAACATTATGAAATCAACAGTAGCTACCATAATGCCCCTTGATGCCTTCAAAATAGCCACAGATAACTTCTGACAGAGTATAAATCAAACAGAACAGAATAGAATAGAAACAATAAAAACAAAGCAATGAATGTGATAAAGGACATCAAAACAAGCCAATAGTAAATCCAAAATTGCTACCATAATATATCTTGCCATCCTTGAAATAGCTTCTCCTGCCATGGGATTTAACATAATCAAACAAAATAAAAAAGAATATACCCCAACCAAACAAAACAATGAAAACAACATAGGACCTCAAAACAAGACCATAGGGAATCAACAATGGTTGCAACGCTCAGAAGGAGACCCCCCCGTAGATGACACATTTCTTAGCGATATTCTCTGAACCTATGATCAGACCACTGGCCCTAGACCTGCAATGTTAGTAAAATTCCAAACCACCACAGGCATCCAATTGCATTTCATCTTAATAGCAATCATCACAGCCTGTGTTTCTCTGGGTAAGTAGGTTGCTTGGGGGTGGGGTACTTCTTGTCTGCCAGCCCTTGAACCAGAAAGGGTTGGGGTCTGGCTGTTCCCAGTCCACTGGAGGCCCACGCATGGCATCGGTTCCCAGACTGGACTTCTTTGCTGCTGTGGCCATTGTTTTCTCTAACCCAGGTCAGCAAATGGCACTGACTCACAGGGAGAGGCTTGGATCTAATTGTTCTCAGTCCATCAGAGGCCTGCACATGGTGGTAGTTCCCAGACTGGGCTTGTGTGGTGCTGCGGTCATTGCTCTCTCTAACCCCAGTCCACAAATGGTGCTGTCTCACAAGAGAGGCCTGGATCATTTACATTTTAGGTAATTATCAATATGTTAGATCTTGGACTAGTATTTTAAATTTTGTTTTCTATTTCCTCTTTCTCTTTTCTTTGTTTCTCTTTTCCTATCTTCCTGTGGACTATCCGAACCTGTTTTTGGATTCATCTTTACCTGCTTATAGTGATCTTTTTTATTCTTTGAGACAAGGTCTCACTATACAGTTCAGGCTGGTCTTGAACTTACTCTGTAGCCTAGGCTAGCCTTGAACTCCTAAAAATCCTCCTGCCTCAGTCTTCCGAGTAATGGGATTACAGGCATGCACCAGCACACCCAGCCCTATATTGTTTTTGAGAGTATCACTTGGTATAGTTTTCTAGTGACTCTAGAATTATAATATGTATTTGTGACTGTAGACTATTGATATAAACATTTTCTCACTTCAGGTGGAGTGTGGAAATTCCTTCATTTTTATCTGTTTATCCTCCTCACCTTTAAATATTATTAGCTTAAGTATAACAAGATAATATTAGCACATTATACCTTTTGTTTCAATCATTATATATGGTTAATAAAACTCATAAGAAGAAATATAGACTATTGCATATACCCATACTTCTTCTCTGTTATTTTCTTCTCTCTCTCTCTTTCCCCTGCCACTCCAAGAATCCTTCTTTTATCATTTTTATCTTTTTGTTTAAAGATTTTTCTTTATCCATTCTTTAAGAATAGGCCCCTTTTTTTTTTAAGAATAGATCTTCTAGTGACAATTCTTTTTGCTTTCTTTTGTCCTTTATTCCTGTAAGATTGTTTCACTGGACACAGAAATTGTTTGAATGTTTTCTTCTATCACGTGTAAAATAGTCTACCACTTTTTCTAGCTTTTTTGTTTTGACCAAGAATTCTGCTTTCGTTACAACTAATGTTCTTTTATGGGCTAATATGTCATTCCTCTGGCTACTTTCAAGATTTTTCCTTTGTCTTTAGTTTTAGTGATGCACGTTGCTATATCTTTCTTTGGATTTATGTAATATGGGATTAGCCACGTTTCTTGAATCTGTAAGTTTATGTCTTTCACCGAATTTGGAGAGACTAAACCAGTATTTGTTTGTATACTCTATCAGTACCACTATGTTTTCTTCTTCTATCGAACTCCAATAATACAAATGTCAGATTTTTGTTATTGTCCCACAGATAAGACTCTCTTCTTTCCTTCTTTCTTTTTTCTTTCTTCTTTATCTCCTTCTGTTAATCCTTTTTTTATACCATGACCTTTTTTTTTTTTAACTCATGACCTTGCACTTGCCACACAGACACTTAAGCTGCTGAACTAAATCCCTGGCCCATGTTTTTTGTTTGTTTGTTTTGTTTAGTTTAGTTTTGTTTTTTGTTTTTGTCTTTGTCTTTTTGGGACAGGTTCTCACTATGCAGTTCAGGCTGGACTTGAGCTCACTTTGTAGCCCAGGCTGATCTCGAATTCACAGTGATCCTCCTGCCTCAGCCTCCTGAGTGCTGGGATAACAGGCATGTGCCACTATGCCCAGGGATTTTGAGTTAGGGTCTCACTATGTAGCTTAGGCTGGTCTTGAACTCAGCCTCCTGAGTGCTGGGATTACAAGCAAGAACAACCACGCCTGGCCTGTCAATCTATTTTATCTTGCATTGATACAGGATATAGTCTATTGATCTGTGTTTAGAATCACTGATTTTACCTTCTGTCCACCCCCACTTTACTGTTTAACCTGTTCAGTATCTTATTTCTGTTACAGACATTCCTTGTTTAATGACTGAGTGCCATTCTTGTGACTAGGTCGTTAAATTAATTTGTTGCTAAGTAAGGAACTATATATAGTATGTAAATTACAATATTCAGAAGGAAAAAATGGTCAAAGGAAATTCCAACTGGATGAACTTGCTTTTATTTGCATAACTATTACATGCAGTACTGTAATGTATAACAAAACACAAAACTACTGTATCCTATTGTACAGTATAATCAACAAAAATTATTGTACTGTATAAAAAGGTGTACTATAAAAGAAAAACACTGAAGTTCTATAAACAAGATATACAGAGTAGTACCAAAAGAAGGCAGTTCTTAAGTCCAAGTGGTGGTTTGTAAGTCCCAACAGCATACCTCAATTGTAAATCAGAACAGTCATCACATATGTAGGTCTGTATCATTTCTTCACTTTCATAATTTTCATTTGTTTATTCTACTTCTTTACTGAGGGTTTTTTTATTTTTTTATTTATTTCAAGCGAATTTGTGATTTCTTGCTAAATCAGTTTTATGAATGCTGTTTTAACATCTTTATTAGATCATTCCAACATATTCATCTTGGTGTTAGCATTGGTTGATTTTCTTTTCTTATCCAAGCTGTGGTTTTCCTGGTTCTTGAGAAGTGGATGATTTTCAGTTGTATTCTACACATTTTGACTATCATTTTTGGAGACTTTTGTTCTTTTTTTAAATTTCATCTTAACTTATCACCCTGTTTAGATTTAGCATCCAGACACTAGTCTACACTACTGGGCTGTGTTTTTAATGACAATCTACTTCTCCAGCTTATGTAGTGCTGTTCTGGTCTGTTTGGTTCATCTCCTGCTACTTGGGCTCCCATTAGTCACTGTGTTTTCTGCTTCAGGGTCGGGGGGAATCTTCCTAAGGTAGGGTCCCTCTTGCTGATGGTGCCTGACTTCCTTGTGACTCCGAGTGAGGAAAGAGAGGCTCAGGCCCACAATAAAAGGATTTCTTTGGGTTGGCATTCGTTGTGGAAAGGTTCTCCTTGTAATTACCCCACCCATTGCATCCAGGTGCAAGAATGGCATATCAGGCCCTGCGGGTAAGTGATGTGATTCCCCTGCTACTTATTGTCAGCACAGCTTCAGATTGAGCCCACAGCCCTTCTTCAAGGATCACCCAATGCTGTTGATGAGGTTCCAATTTGATGCAGGGGAGTAATTGGCCTACCTGGCTGCCTTCTGTTGCCAAGTTGGGGATAAGGAAACTCTGGACTGAGCCACAATTTTCTGTTGGGTAGGAGCACCTATGACATTCTGCTGCAATGTTCTTCAGTGTTGTTCCTCTAGTTCTGGGCGCCTAACTGTTGAAGTTTCTCCACATAATTTGTATCCATTGGAGTCTCAGAATGTAATTTTGAAAGAAAACTAGTTCAGATGAAGTTATACTGGATTAGGATGCACCCTGATCCAATGAGTGGTGACCTGAAAAGAGGTCAGCACTTTGGACACAGGGACACAAGAAGAGACATATGACCATGGAGGCAAAGATTGGAGTGGTGCAAATGCAGCCAAGGAACACCAAGCATTGCTGACAACTACCAGCTAGGAGAAGAACAGTCAACTTTGCTGACATTGTGATTTTGAACTGTGCAGAGTAAGTTTCTATTATTGTAAGCCATGGAAAACTAATATGCTATTCAATTTGTCTTTGTCTTTCCAACAGAGTTCTCCTCTGGTTGTCTCTTTCATGATTCTACTGCTAATACTTATGCTTAGCAAGAAATATGGAAAGATGAGACAATACCATCTTGTCCAACTGGAAGTCAAACATTGTTTTTATATTTCAGTTGTTTTATTTTACCTAAGCTAACTAGTCCTCCATTACCACCATTGTCTGCTTCTTATCATACTACTTGGTATACAAGAAGCAAGAGATCCAATGGAGGAGGCACCACAATAGCCACAGTGCTCCAGGTAGAGGGGAGCAACTGATCACATCAGATCCATGCATCTCTGAAGTCAAAACAGGCCATTACCAAGATCCTCCTGCTGTTAAACTGTCTTTCTAACTTGAACATACCTTGATGCCCCTGTCCTAAATTCTTGTCCAAATATAGTTTTTTCTCTATCATAATGCAGTTCCTCTATCCCTCCCCACCCTATATCTGGATCAACTGAGGCCCCTCATATAAGTCGTAAAGTTATTCCGATTGGACCAACACCTGGGAGCTCAGAGTTGGGCATGTTGAACTGAGGAGGGTAAATTAGAGATGTCACTTTGGCCACGTTTCTGCCAGACACCTGGGTGCATTCCATCTAGGGCCCTGATAGACACCCAACTGTGGACAATTCAGTATTTCTAAGAGTGCATGGTGGCCTACCCACTGACCTCTCCCAAAGGAGCTCTGGTAAACTTTCAAAAAAGGGGAAATTAGAACATGACTCAGGCCGTCTCCTTCTCAGAGCCTTCACTTCAGAGTCATACCCTTGTTCTTGTCTTGCACTACTAGCTTTGTGCTTGCTATTCAATTTTCCAAACTGAATAATATATTAAATGGAGATACAGACCATCAGAGTAGAAAGAAAAGCACAGAAGAAGGAAATGTGATTGGGGAGAACCCACAGGTACTGACTACATCCTATCCCCTAACATGATGGGGTACGTAAGTGTTCATTTTATTCTTCTTCATCTGTACATCTGTGTTCTATATACTCTTTGATATGTATTTCAAGTTACCAGTGAAAAAAATAACTCTCCACACTTTTTTATCAAAAATAACTGGATGAAACAAACTTCTTACAAAAAGGTTATCTCGAGCTTTGTAAGTAGGAAAAGACTTCAAAATGGATTCTACACTGGTTGCCAGCTGGGACAAAGAGAATATGCTTGCAAATTCCAGTTCTGCCCCTGACCAGCTGCTATGTCAGGAAAGCTCTTGACCTCTCTGAACCCCAGGGTCTTCACCACCATTTCATTCCTATTACTGACCCCTTTGCTAAGAACTGTGAGGAATATTAGGAATCTTCTGTTAATTATGGGAGTCTCAACACATTTCCATAAAATGAGATTGTCTGCCTGGACTGCCATAATAAAATACTATAGACTGGATAGCTTAAAAAACAAATTTATTTATCACAGTGCTGAAGGCTGGAAAGACCAAGATCAAAGTGCCAGCAGGGTAGATTTCACTCTAGGGTCACTTCTTTTGACTGATAAGTGACCACCATTGTATCAGGTAATATGCTATGTACCCCCAAGTCCTCATATAATATTGATGGGGCTGAGTTATTGGTTTGTTATTGGTTTGTTGTCTGGCAATGTGAGTGCTGTGCCCACCCAGGGGTGGAGCTGACATACAGTGTAAGGGAAGGCGGGTCTTCCTCTTGCACTTCTGCTTCCACCTCTCTCTCTCTCTCTCTCTCTCTCTCTCTCTCTCTCTCTCTCTGTCTCTCGCCAGCAGCTTGCAGCTTGCAGCCGCCATGAACAGCAGGCCCGCCATGCCACGCTATCTTGGAGCCAACTTATGGACTGAAACTCCCAAGAAACTGTAAGAATAAACCTTTCCTTCCCTAAGTTTGGGCGTCAGGTATTTTGTCTCAGCAATGAGTGAAAAGTAACCAAGACAGAATTTGGTACCAGAGGAGTGGGGTCGTTGCTGTGACTATTCCTGACCATGTGGTTTGAGAGCCTTTGGAAATGGCTTGCGGGGAAAGTTTGGAAAGGTTCGGAGATGCCGTCTACATGCATAGAGCTGGAACGGCTTAGGCTGTTTTGTATGGGAGATTCTGGTCAGAGCCCAGGAGACCAGAAGGCTGATAGGAAGCCTGCCGTTAAAGAC